>PVKU01011923.1:0-39493 GCA_004027475.1 Anoura caudifer
CAACAAAACAAACAAACAAGCAAAATATAACCAAAGACACTGAAATTGAAAACAGACTAGCAGTCACCAGAGGGGAGAGGGGTGGGAAGATCAGGGGAAAAGGGGAAGGGTTTACAGGAACAAGTATAAAGGACACATGGATAAAAACTAGGGGGGTGGAAATGGGAGGGAGGTGGGGAGGGCTGGGGCGGTGGGCTGGGATGGGAATAAAAGACAGAAAACTGTACAAGAACAATAATTAAAATAAATTTAAAAAAAAACACACACAGAAAATAGCCCTGGCTGGTGTAGCTCAGTGGATTGAGCACAGGCCTGTGAACCAAGGGATTGAGGTTTGATTCCCAGTCAGGGCACATGCCTGGGTTTCTGGCCAGTTCCCAGCAAGGGACGCACGAGAGGCAACCATACATTGATATTTCTCTCCCTCTCTCCTTCCCTTCCGCTCTAAGGATAAATAAATAAAATGTTTAAAAAAAACAGAAAATAGTTAAGTGCTACAGTATGCAGCTTAATTATGACCAAAAAAAATTTAGGGAACTGAAGCATTCATCAAAACTGGGATGGCCAAGGAGGTTTATAGGAGAAGGCAGAGCCTGGTTAGCCCTGAAGTGCCAGTGAAAAGAGCCCATCCCTTTAGGTGGAGGAGACAGTTTGTGTAGTGGAGCAGTGGAAAGGAGGAACTCAGGAGAAACAGAAAAAGGTGTTGATGACCAGTGGGCATCTAATGGGCCGAACTCACTTTTGGCTTTGGGGGAAACACAGGGCCTAATGAGACCTTGGAGGAAAGATCAAGCAGAATATGTCCTAACTGGAAGAGTGATATGATGAAAAATTCATCTGCTGTTTATTAATTTATTCATTATCTTGCACAAAGTTCTTTCTGAGTACCTACTAGGTTAAAAGGACCTTGCTAGGTACGGTTGGAAGTGTGAAGCTGCATGGAACATGATCCTCAAATTCAAAGAAAGTACATCCTAGTAAGTTAGATGAAGTGTGACTACACAGACCTTCTGTAAGAAGTGGACGTGTTGAACATCTCAGGTTATTCACTCGGCTTCAGAATTTCAGAGAAAGATATGACCCCTTCCTGCTGAGGGTGTTGGAAGGAGTAGTGCTGGACTTGAGCCTTAAAGGGCAGGTAGACCTCTTATGAGATGAGTTGAACTAAGATGGGATCCCAAGGAAGAAGAGTGGTGACTAAACCCACATGTGCCTTTTTAGCAGAGGTGGAAAATGGATTTGAAGAACAAGTACATCGGATTTAGAAGCAAAAGAGGAATTTCCTCAAATTATGTTCTCAGGAACACCAGACTTTGAAAATGTTAACTGAAGAAAAAAAAAAAGTTTGTTGTATTGTTGGTGTGGGTGTGCACAGGCATGTATATGTGTGTTGGGTAAACATTACATACATTGGAAAACTAAAAGAGAGGATTTGAGTAATGCAGATAATGGCTACAAAGTTAAGTTGAGAATAGCTTATAGAAGTCCTTATAAAGATTATGAACAGAGAGGTGACATGAAAATAGCATCAGACAAAAATCCACCCAAATGAGAGGCTAAAGGAAGATTGATCTGTTGTTTTAAATGCCCAGGGAGTATACTAGATAGGAAGCATCTAAGGTTTGTCATCATAAATAAGTCTTACCAGTGTGATGCAAAGTTGTTTGTATATGTTTTAACTCATTTTAAATCCCTATCCCCACTGTTCTTTCCCTTCTATAATAAATGTGTTACATGGAACAGAGTCACATTTTAATTTTCATTTGCTAGAGTACTTACATTCTGAGACTTCAGGTTTCCCTAAGTTTGAAGAAAGTAAAAGATGTCCTCTAGAGGTAATGGAAGCAAGACAAGAGATTGCTGGATTTTTTTCCAGTGGTGCAGGCCCCCAACTTTGAGTAGCTCAAATGATGTGCAGCACCAGGACCCAAACCTAAGAGAACACCTTGTTCTTTGGACTTCTCATTCTCAGCTGGTTCTCAACATTATCTCATTTTCCTCTCCCAGAGCCATTAATGCTATCACCCTGAATGCCGGTTAAAGGGCATCCCTTGCATGACTTGGCATGGTTCCCAGATATGTATTTCATCCAAAATATAGAGACCAAATTACCAATAAAGAAATTACGAGTGACTGCCGCTGCTCTGTCTCTGTCATCCCCCTCCACAGTTGAATACTCTTCATTGTTAGGGACTCGGTTTTTTTTTTTTCTTGCAATTCAGCTTAAATTTCCCCTCACTTGGCTTCCTCCCATCACTCTTAATTACAGACTAATAAAGCCTTGGGATTACTGTGAGCAATTTTCGTCCCTCCCTTATCCCACCTTAACTCTTCTCCAGAGGTTTTCTGTACCTAGCACTGGATTGTGCTGAATGAATGGTGGCCCAAACCCACAAGTTTTTTCCATGGAATTAAGGTCTGAGGTTTGAAGTTGTATGCTCAAGGGTTGTTCTCTATTCTCTTTCACACTCCCTATTCCTAGTTTGAGAAAGTGTAGTGTACATTATAAAGGCTGGCTAAGCTAAATGCTGCCTAGAACAAAGTGAAAGGCAAAGACACAGATTGTGCAATATACTTGCGGGCTAAATCCCACTGAAAGGGAATACCCTTCCATATTAGTGAACCCAGTCATCCAGTCTCAATCATTGCTTGACATCTACTGGAGGGCTTTGCTTTTTCTAGCCCCAGAAAGAAGAGTATGGTTCATACTGTATCCCTAGCCAGTGCCTAGCCCAGTCCAACTAACATCCTTAATGAAGTGTCTTCCTCCTCAAGATCAGACTAACTCATGGAATCAAACTTTGATGGGGAGTTTAGAAACAGTGCTAGTTACTAATTGTGTGATCTTGGGCAAGCTACTGGATCTCTCTACATATTTATTTTTGTAGTTTCAGGGAAGTATTTTATAAAAATGATTTATCAAAGTGCCATGTGGTGAAGGATATGATAATTGTCAAGTCAAGTGCTATTAATATTCACTGGGACAGCATTTGAAAAAAGGAAAGCTAAGGACTGGAATATTAAATGAGAGCTTCTTAAGATGAGAGAAGATTTAAGATAGACCTCCAAGGATGAGTAGGTTTTGTAACTGGACCCTGAGATACAACATTTTAAGCAGGTAAGCACTATAAATTAAGACTGATCTTTCTTGAAGAATGAGGATTTAATTAGCATTCCCATTTCCCCTTCATTATATGTGTATTCTTGCTATTATTAAGATGTAAAAATCCAACCCAAAACCTTACCAAGTTTTGTGGATCACCCCAAGTAATTTTTAAATAAATGTCTACTATTACCTGTTCTATCTACACCTTAGGATTTAAGAGTGTAACAATCCCAACCTCCCATTCCTGCTACTACCACCACCATTATCTGCCACTCTCCCCTCCTTATCCTGCTCACCTCTATATCGTAAAGACCTCCTTAAATCCTATTTTGTAGAATGGATAACTAGAGAGAAATAGAGTTGGTTTTATTAATGACCCCAGATTGGGAGCAATGACATGGGCCTTCTAGTGCCATGGAAATCAATCAGTATGGGCCGACTCTGGGGACATTCTGACTGGCTCTCAGACACTTCTGGATGACAGGGAAGGCAAGGTGAAAGTCCCCCCATTGGCTACCTCTGGCCTGGAAATCAAACATGATTTATCTACATTAGTGGGCTTCATCTTTGTCTTATTATCCCAGTCACAGCTTGCGACCCAGGCTGACTCTCCTGCCTTTTAATAAACAGATTTAATAGGACTTATAGTTTGGCAATTTGTAGAGTAATTTAGATTTAATTTGGCCTGAATGCCACTGATTCCTCATATTGTTCAAAACAATCTTATCTAGGGCTGTGTATCATCCCAACATGTTCTCAACTGACACAGCTGAAAGTAGCCAACTGACCGACTTAAATGAATGGGCATTCTCCAACATAGCTGTGGCCTTCTTCCTTGATTCTTAATTCACCACAAATGAGACCCAGTGTGGGTCGGTATAGTGACTATGCATAACAACACCAGTGACAATTTCCAAATAGGAATTTTTGCAGAATAAGAATAAGCTGAACATAGTGTTCCTTTAAATATAAAATATTAATATTTTAGCGATTTTGCATAACAAGAATTCTAAAATGTAACATAGTCAAGCCTTCTTAAAGAGATTGCACAGAACCCAATTTTATTCTTCCTTGATGCCTGGGAGCTGAATTGAGAATCATTTGCTACACTGTACTGGGGAACAGTGAATAACTCAGGTCTCTCTAGCTGGTCATCTGCCCCTAAACAAAATGCTTCAGTTTTGCATTTTGACTTCTTGTCTTCTTATTGTCTCTTCCCTTACAAGCAGCTGTCATTTTTCAGTGTTGTTGGGAACATACCATTTACAGCCTTCCCTTACTTCTAGAGTACTCATTAGTTCAGATCACCAGAATATTCTGGCTCTGGTAGCATTGAACTTTCTGGTGGTCTCCTTAGGGCTGGGGGCATGTGGTCTGGGCTTGTCAATTTTATAATCAGTGTAAGACCCCCCTGAAGTTTTATCTCTGCCAACATAACTGGCAGCACTCCAGAAGGTCGCTGTTTTTTCTGGGTTGTGAAGCAGAGCCCCCAGACAACCCATAATGATAGCAGAAAGGAAGAAGCATTGTGGAAGCCATCAGGAGTTTGAAGTTGTTTGTTAGTGCAGCATAACCTGGCCTACCCTGGGAGATTTTCTTTGTCACTTTTTAATCTGAACACTATAATGTGACAAGGACCTAGACATAAGATAACCAATTTTTTTTAAATCATACAAAAATTGCTGTAAGTAACCTTTCAGGGGCTCTCACAAGTAAAATGTATCTATAGGGCAAAAGCATATAAAGGGTGAGTGTCTTTTTCACTAAAAAACAATGTGTTACCACTTTCATGATGGAAGCCAGCCAATGTAATCAACCTGCCTCCAGGTAGCTGGCTGACTACCCTGGGGAATGGTGCCATGTCAGGGTTGGTTTTTGCTGCTGGCAGATTGGGCACTCAGCAGTGTCTGTAGCTAGCTCATCTTTGGTGAGTGGCAATACATGTTGCTGAGCCTACAAACACCTTCCTTTTCTGCCATCATGGCCACTTTGTTGATGAACATGTTAGGGAATGACAGGAGTGTCTGGGGAAGAAGACTGAGCAGTATCCACAAAGGAGGTCATCCTATCCATGTCATCATCTCCTTTGCGTGAACATTCACATGGGACACAAATATCTTAACACTAGATGTACAATCTGGTAAGTCTACCTGCATGCTTCTTCCCCAGACCTTCTTGTCACCAGTTTTCCATTCATATTCTTCCCAAGTCCCTGACCAGCAAGCCAACCCATTCATAGTCTATGAACTGATGTAAATCCGCAACTCTTGCCATCTCTCTTGAGCACTGCCCAATGTCCTGCCACTGGTAAGATTTCCCTTCACTATAGCCTTTCAGGGCCATCTGGAATGAGGCTATAGTGTAGCAACCGTGTACGTTTTAATGGTGACTACATATCATGCAGAACTATCTGTAAAACATAAGTATAATGTTTTCTTCTTCAGTTTACTGGCCATAGAGAGCTCCCTGTGAGGCCACAGATGGGAAAAGGACAGTATAGCAGGAGTCACATGGTAGCTTGGTGGCCCATGGTCAAGCATTTACGCTCTATGGGGGAGGCCCAGTATCAAGTGAAAAGCTGTACCTCAGAGGAGAATAATTACATAGACATAATAGGGTTTTAGTCCAAAATCTGTGTCTGTTCTGTGATTTACCTGTAGGAGCTTACCAGTGACTGCAAAGGGCCCCACTATCTGTCACTGACAATAAGCACCGCTGGGTCTGCTGGATCACATAGCCCAAGAGGCAGAGAAGCTTGCCTGGTACTCTGGACCTATTTCAGAGCCATCTCTTATTCTGGGCCCCACCCAAAATTAGCAGATTTTCATGTCACTATACATGGGTCAGAGGAGCACACCCAAATTGAGATAGAGGTTGCTTCCAAAATCCAAAGAGGCCCCATAGGCATTGTGCCTCTTTCTCAGTGGAGAAGGGATCCAGTGCAGCTTCTTGCCCTTCATTGTGGAAGGGTTATCTTAACATGCTCCAGACCACCAGACGTTTAAAATTTTCACAACGACAGGAAGCCCTTGACTTTCTGTAGGATTTATTATCCTCTGGTATGCAAGTGCCTTACCTACTATAGAGTAGTTGCTATTTCCTGACTTCTAGTTCCAGTCAGCATAATACCATCTAAGTAATGGACCAGTGTGATGTCCTATGGAAGGGAAAGTCAATCAAGGCCCCTGGGGGCTAGATTATGAAAAAGTGTAGAGGGCAAGGTCATGTTGGAGTGCACTAACTAGCATGAGCCGGCCAGCCTATGAGGATGTTCTGAAATTTGGTTGAGTTCTCATTGCCTTTGACCTTAAGCATATCCTGCAGAGGCAGGATGTTTTGTATCTAAGTTAAACCTACACACCTTGTCCCTGGATTCAGGGGAAGGTCAGGTAGTTGCAGGCCCAGCAACTGTCTCACGATGTCAAGGTGAGTCAGCAGAAAATGACAATGTGTGTGAGATACTACATGACTGCTTCTTCCCTTTGGCCTGACAAATCTCCCATTGAAATCACTTTTGTGGCCCACCCTATCCAGAAACATACAGAAAATGTAATTCAGCCAAAGTTGACACATTATAAATCCACTACAGCCTATAATCACATATTCTGGGTATATGCTTCCTTTTCACTTGAATTAGAGAAAAGGGGATACATGGCACAAGCAAAGCCATTCTCTGAGGAAGATTCCATCAATTTATAATGTAAACTTTCTGTCCTTTACAATCTTGAGAGGCCACCTCCCTGTCACACTTCAGGCTGAGCCTAGATGTTTGGATCACATGGTGAAAACTGAGTTCCCACTTCCCATCTAGGATGGTATATATCACACTGCCAGCCAAGAGGGTGAGGAAGTGAATAGTCCCTGGAGTTCTGGGCAAGCAGAGCACAGCCTCAGAGCAACATCAGAGTTGATAAGCTTCATGATATTGCAGTCTATTCAGTGAGAGAGAGAAGGAGAGAGGAAGGAGGGGGAGATGGAGGAGGTGGAGGAGACAAAGAAGGAAAGGGAGGAAGGGAGAGGGAGACAGAAAAAAAAAGAAAAGATAAAACGCTTATATGCAATTCTGGCCAACTATCTTCAGGTACCCAAGCAGGAGTAGGATCTTAGGTTGCTGCAGTAGGCGATTGTTTTTTAATTTATTAGCCCTCACCAAAGACTCTCCCTAGATTGAAGAACGTGAAAATATGATATACAGTCGGTTCTGTGATGGGGTAGTCTTCATCAGCAACAATATCAATCAACTCTATGAGGAGCCAACCTTGAAACTTGAATTGGATGGCTTAGAGACCCTCCGAGAAGGAAAATGAGGGTTGCAAATTAGGCAAGCTGGCATCTGGAGTTCTCCAGACTGTGGCTCACAAGATAAAGAGAGCTGGTTCTCCCGCAGCAATGCCACTGACCAGCAACTTCAGGAAATCTCTGTCCTGCTCTAGGTCTGGGGCTGCATATATAAAGGCATTGTCCCTTCTAGGTCCTGCCCTCAGACACCCTCAGAGACTGGAATGGAGTGAGGAAAGATGTGGGGGAGGTCAGTGGAGAGAAAATGCAGACCCATGACAGAGCTCAGGAGCCAGGAGGGAATCCTTACCCAACCAGCTGCCACAACAAAATGATGGCCCTCAGTTGGTCAGGAGAGTACAAGGTAGTTTCTCCATCTTCCCCTCCCTGAAGAGAAACAATAATTAGAACAAAACATTAACTATAACGACAAATTCTAAAATAAGATTTTTTAATTTTTTTTAAGTTAGAACAAAATTCAGTTTGTATATTTAAAGCAGACAGAGTTCAGAGATCTGGAAGTTTTAGCTCTGCAGAATCTCTGAGCTCTGAGGACCCCAAGATGTGGAGGCACTGTGGAGAATGAATCAGAACAACCTTCCCTTGTCATCACTTCCAGATGACTCACTGCCATAACTTTCAACACTAATTACTGTCTTGTGCACAGAGGCTGTGATGTCTGTAGGGGCTGTGGCAAGCCACCTCCTGTCAGAGCTGGAGGAGACCGTAGGCACTTACATTTTCCAGATGAAGTGATGAGGCCACAGAGGTGAGGCCACTTGCCTGAGGCAGTCCAGGAAGATCTGCGGCCTCCTGAACCAGGGCCAGGGTCTGGGTGCCAGGCCAGTGCTCTTGCTGGTACCCTGGACCCTCCCAGTGGGGCATCTCAGCACCTGTAACTCCAGAAACTTTCTTCACTTTTGATGAGCTTGAACCTTTTGAAACATTGTCTGCCTGTTTCTCATTTCTGGGAGGAATCTCAGGTAGGACAAAAGGTTTCCAGGGGCAAACAGAGGCTCCACTTTGGGAGAAAGTTCAATGTGAAGTCTCATATACTCTGAGCCTGAAAAGGGAGATGGGAGTCCCTCTGCCTCCTAAGAACTTACAGGCTTCTGCTTCACCATCTCTACTTTGGTCCCATCACAAAAATAGGGTGTTTTTCTACTTTTAAGCATTGGGCTGTTGAGAGTATTCTCTGATGACTTTCTGCCAAGTTTGTGTTATTAGGTGTAGCTCCCAAAGACTGCTTTATCCAAGGAGGAGGAAGGGTAGGAAAGAAACTAACATCGGGATTGATTAAAACAAAGGTGGTATCTTCAATAATTTCATTTCTCCCTCCATCCAGTCTTTCCCTTTCTTCACATACATGTGCGTGTATGCGTTTCTACAGAAAATTAAAATCTGAAACAGGACCCTTCCCAAGAGATGCTCACTGACTCGGATACACTAAGCAGACAAATGAATGCATGACTCTAACAAGGTGAATGCCAGAAAGAGTCATCCAGATAACATGGGGCAGAGGACAAGGAGATTCTGCATGTGCTGGAACATTGGGAGATAGCACCTGGGCTGAAATGATGAGCAAGAAACAAAAGCAGGAAGGAGCAGCAGGCTGGTATGCAACCCAGCAGCAATCAGTGCAAAGGCTCACTGAGAGGACCATCTTACCTGGTCTGCACTGTGACTCTGTCAGTGGCTTCCTGCCATGGTTCCCATTCTATAGGGGTAAGAGAATGGAGACTTCATACCCACACCAACCAGCCCAAGGTCACAAAATGCATATAGAGAGCCTGCATAGCAGGTACAAACTCCAGCAGTTTGACCCCTAGCTCTTAATCACCATTGTGCACAATGTCCAGGTTGAGAACCTGGATGAGGACAGAATGAAGCATGGTGCAGAAGGGCAGGACAGAAAGGGCCAAATCTCTAAGGCCCTCCAGGAAGGCCAGTCCTCCCTATATTGGATAGTTTGCCTGTGCCTGATCTACCCACTCTGTTTACTGCCTGGGCCCATCCGGCACCTGGGAGCAGATGCTCACTTAATCCCCAGGATTAGCTCCAGATCATGGAGAATAATCAGCAGTCAGCCAAGGCACCATGCAGGTGGCACTTCGCATGCACACTCTCCCAAATCCAGTTTCCTAAATGCAATGCATATACCCAGGTCTATCCCTAGATTGGGCTGCATAACACATAGAAGAAGCAGGGAGCTTAGATAAGCCTGCCAAAACACTTCTAGCCATCATAACTGACAAAGGAGGTAATGTCTTGTTTTTTGGAAAATGCTTTGAAATCTATAAGTAAATGACTGAGCGTGTGTGTGTGTGTGTGTGTGTGTAAGGGGGAAGGGAGAGGAAGAGAGAGTACGAAAGAAATGGAAGGGAGGGAGAGATGCACTTTAAACTTAATAGTGCTATATACTTAAAGTATAACTCAGTTATTGATGCATGAAGTATACATATCCATATACTTATTCATTATATCCTCAAATGTGGAAAGAGATACCTAGACTTTTAAAGAACCAAATATTCAGTTGAGAGCAAAAAGTGGAGACCTTAGTGCCCGGGGTCCTTAACAAGCTAAGTAACCCAGGGCAGGGGCGCAGCTCAAAGCTGGGTGAAGCAGCATCTGCCCTTCCTGTCTCTTAGGCTCATGGTGAGGGGATCCACGTATAAGTGCTAAGTAGAAAATGCCAGGTATATGAAAGGGGATAATT
This sequence comes from Anoura caudifer, assembly GCA_004027475.1. Taxonomy (NCBI): domain Eukaryota; kingdom Metazoa; phylum Chordata; class Mammalia; order Chiroptera; family Phyllostomidae; genus Anoura; species Anoura caudifer. Next base: position 10,101 of record PVKU01011923.1, read on the forward strand.
CTCAGTAATCATCATCATCATCACCATCACCATTTAATACCGAAGATGACAGGCACAGGTCGGGGAGAAGCAGACTCCATTATAATTACTGGAAGACACAGCCAAAAGCACATGTAAGCCGTACTTCCTACCTACCACCTCCCTATCTCTGTACTGTCTGTTCTCAATCCCAGAGATTCATTAAGAAGTACTGCTGTTTTATTATTGTAAGACGATTGTTCGCATAAAATCAGGTTATAAGGCCCTTCCCCCTCCCCATATTGTTGAACTGCCTCTAGCCTGAGAAAGCTCGCATTGATGTAAATAATCAAATTTGCCTCATTTCTCACATAACACAGATACCTTCCTGGGTATGGTGCTGATTCAAACCCATCCCTCCACTCAGCAGTCATTCAATTTGGGTGGGTTTTTGGTGACCGCCCAGACCTCTTAGTAAGGCACCTGTTGTCTGGGAATTGACCTGGAAGCCACTAAAACTAAGCAGGCTTATTTCTAAGGTTCCTTTGGGGCTGCATGCCCAGTCTGACTACAGGAAACTATATAATTAGCAAATTGTTTCTTCCTTCTAGGAATTGGTCTCGGCTCTCCTTTTGCAGCTGAGCTCCTTGTCTGCAGCTCTTTTCTGCCTTTCAGCTTTTTCCCACCCTCTTTACCCTGGGAAGCCTGTCTCTGAATCTCTTCCCTCCCTGCCCTCCCCCCCATGCTCCACCTGCTCATCTGCTCCACCTGCTCTTCCTTCTCTGATTCTGAAGGCTGGGACAAGAATTCCCACACCAGGCCTTGAGGTTTTCCTTTCCGCCTTGTTTCTGTTATTTTTTAGGCTTCTTTTCTCAGATGGTTTTATATGTTTTCTGATTTTTTTAAGTTACTGTAATTGTTATTTTAAAAATAAAGTCAGAATTCTGTGTAGCACACTGCTTCCTTTCTCCCTTTCTCTTGTCTTCGTTGAATCGTTGCCCTTGCTCAGTTGTATTGGACTTTCCAGGAGAAAAGGAAAAAGTAGGAAGCAAAATCCTTGTGTTTCTAGACATTAGGGTTCAGATAAGGGAAAAGGGGGAGAAGCAGTGACCCCCAACTCAGCTCCTCTTCCTTTGGAATATTCACCCACTCCCTTCCTGCTGCCTTGCCTCCCCCAGGCCAAGTCTTCTTCAAGACCACAGCACTCCAGGAGGGAAAACACTATTAAAGGAGCAGCTACCTTTGGCTTCTGAGATTGTGGGTAACTTTTGATTTCTTCTCTATTACTTTTCCTTATTTTTCCAAGTGTTCCACATGAAACCTGTGTTGTTTTTAAAGAAAAAAAAATCAATGAAGTATATATTTTTAAACTTCCTTTAACATATACCTCCAATATTTACTATACTAATTCTCTCCTTCCCTTAATAGCAAAGGGATGAATTCAAAAGAAGATTCTACTTAGGGCAGTTGACCACTACTTAATGTGTTTTACTATAATTATACATAGATCAATATTAATATTTCCAGGACTAATTTCCTTTGCGTTTTTCCATTTTATCTTCCTCCATCTTTCTGTTGACTAGTTTTCCTTCCTTTGCCATCTTGTTTAGGTGATTCTTTGTCTTAGATTATCACTATTCCAACAGGAAAGTCATCAGTGTCAATGCTGACATTAAGCCAGTCATGGTTACCCAAGGAGCATGTCCTGCCCCACTCATTTCATCTTGTTGTAAGCTTCCATAGCTTTGGTACTCTCGCTGCTGCCTTGGTTTTCCTGTCTTTGACTCCATAGATACCAACTGTCTGCTTATGCCTTCTGCAGTTATTTGTAATTTAAATTTATGGTTTTTATTTCTAATACGTTGCCAAATATACATTTCTCTCTAATCATCAAAGTTTAGATCAGTATTGTTTTAAGCTGATTCCTACCATTCCTACATTACCTCCCCTTCTCTTTTTGAGAATTATATCCAGGCTTTTGCAACCTGAGTCTCTGTGCATTCTTACTTCCAGTATTTTCCTAGTTCAATGCCCCTGCTCCTAATGTGCAGGTGCCAGGGTCTTTGGTTTCTGTATCAGGACGTGTTTACTTTACTGCTATCAGAATAAGCAGCAACATGGAAGCATTTGTGTTAAATACAAGACACATTTTCAGGGGACAAGGATGAGAGGGAGAGAAGAAATAACTTCTGCCCACAGTCTGACCCCAGAGCAGGTCCTGGTCCCCTGGCCAAGGATGTAGCAGTGGATGTAGTTTTCAGGAAGGGCTCTGTGAGTCTCCTCTCCAAGCACAGATGCTTTGGGATCTGTGTGGCCAGAACTGGGGGAAGACATTTTCTTCCTCTAAGTGGGACCCTTTTCAGGTCTACCTTGCCAGAACTTGAAGCACAGGAAAACACAAACACTGCCCCCTGAAGCCCGTGTCCCCACAATGGGTGGGAGAGTGGACATGGAACCATGACAGGATATCAGAGCAGGGCAGGAAAAGGGGGTGGGAACCTTGTTGTGTCCCTGAGGGAAGAGATGGCCCACAAGTCCCCCAGAAACTCTCAGAAATAACCAGTGACCTTTACAAGGATGTTTGAGGTTCAACTGCATACACAGGAGGGGATATGGAGCCAGGAAGTTTTGGACTACACATTTCACAATTAAATCAAGTAGCTGGATGTCTTCTAGACTATTCATATTTTTCATGTTTAAAATAATTACCATAGCTCTACTTCTCCTTCAAGTATTCAAGGAACTATTTCTATCTAATTACAGGCTTCAAATATACGCAAATACGCACACATTTTTAGCAGGCTGAGCATAGTCTTTCACCCTGAGGCTTATGATCTAATCATGTCAACACCCCACACTCACATAACACACATACACACCCCCCAACACACAAGGCATCCATTAATGACTCCAGCAGCCATTAATAGATGCCTTGTGTGTTGGGCATCTATTCACGTGGCTCTCTACACTCTGGCCTTTGCCTTTTCATCCAGCCTTTTTCCGGCCAGCTGGGCTCTGGCATACTGCACTCAGTATTCCTCCGTGGCCTCACTCAAGACACTGTTTATAGCTGGAATGCCTTCTCTACACTCACGTAGTTGCATCTTGGAGCCACTCCCTCTCTTGAACCTTTCTGGCCCACCTGCCAGCCCCATACCTGAGAGTAATGGAACTCTTCCTTCTTTGTGTCCCCACTCTGTCCTAAGCAGACCTGCATGACACTGCTGTGGACAATGTTTCCTATGGTTTGGGCTTATTTTTTTTTTGTCTTCTTCTAGACTATTAGACATTTGAGAACAGAAGAGATTTCTGTTATTCTTATTTATATCCCCAGAACTTAACACAGGTTCTGTAACACAGAAGAGGTGGTGAATCTACATGTATGGAATGAATGGTAAAATGAATGAATGAGGCAGTGACTGAGAAGAAGTGCCCAAGCCAATTGCAGAGAAAATGCAAGGCCCAGCCAAGGAGGAGGCTTTCAGTGTGTTGGCAGTAGGGAGCCACTAGAAGCATCTGATGGAGAAAATGTTCTGAGTTCCCTGAGGAAATACCAATGGAGGAAGACTACTGGGCTCCTGTGCGCCCTTGCCACAAGTGAACTTGACGCATGGCAATGGCATCCTGTGAAACAAGCATTTAGGGAACGTCCCTTCTCTGCAGTGTCCAGAGAAATTATGCCAGTTAGAGGAGAGAAAAAAGTGGAAATCATGGGCTTGAGGACACTGGGGGCCTGTTTCTGCTATAATCATAGGGGTCATGGTCTCAGGAGTTGTGTCTAACTGAATAGGAAAGTCAAAATATAATATTAAGACCAGAAAAAAAAAACCTTCAAAAAACCCTTTATTTTCACTCCATCTATTTTCCTATAATTACCAATAACCCACTATTAGACTTCAAGGACAAAAATAACTCTTAAGGCCCCAGACAGAGGTGCCAAACTAGTCTTTTTCACTGTGGAGAAAGATGATTCCTCTGGACCTTGGGGGTCTGTAATTGTCAATATCCCATGAACCCACAGAGCCAAGCAGGTGGGGGTCTCCACTCTGTGATTATGCCTTCCTATGCATTGTATTCTGACACTGCTGGGGCTGTCAGTTCTGGCCAGTGTTTGCCCAAGAAGGGGGAGCAGGAAGGTGAGGAATGCAGGGGGCCATCTGCGAGAAAAGAGGCTTTAGCATGGGGATGAGCACAGAGGAAACTTACAGTAAGTGGTGGCTGATGTTATTAAGCCTGGAGAAGGGAAGGAAAAGGTAGGCAGAAGTATGAGTCCACCAAGGAAGAGTCCAACCTGTCCCCACCTCAAGGACCTAAAGACCCAGTGTATGTTGCAGACTGTTGAGAACTGGGTCTCAGCTGCGGCCTGGGAAGAGTTGTCTCAGGAGCTGCTGGCCACTCCACACCAGCCCTTACAGAGGCCAAACCACTGCTCTCACCTGAATTGCTGTTTCTTATTTTTCCCGTGATATGCAATCTTTTCCCAGCCCAACAAGGATTAATCCTGTTCAGTGAAGATGGGCTAATTGTCTAATTAAAGAATGAAGTTGTATTAGTGTCATTTGAATTGAGGAAGTGGCAAGATGGGCAGCAAGTAACAAAAGGCCTCATGGCAGGCAAGCACAGCAGTGATTTGGAAACAAGGGGGCTTGTGGTCCTTTATTCTGGAACAAGCACTGTGGTTTAGGGGGTGACAGAAATGCCCCCAGTATCTGTGAATGTCCTGCTTCCCCTGTGACAGACTTGGCAGTAACCAGAACAGTTCTGTTGGAACAGTTAGGAGGCAGTGAGTACATAGTCTCAGGATCCCTTGCTTGGAAGCACAACTCAGGTTCTCCGTGAGATATGATTGCTAGAAGGAAAAAGGAGAAATCTTCACCCAGTCACCTACCAGTTTGATAGGCAAAAGAGGAATCTCAGTGCAAGACAGAGTGAAGGAGGCCAGACCCTGAAGATGGAGATTTGGGGGAGAAGGAGGAAAAACAGATTGCTTCTTGGGAGCAGCATGAGGTCTTCAGCCTGGATCAGATGTTTTCTGTTGGAGAGCCTTTGCCTGCAGACTCTGGCCTGAACTGCCTCTGCCTCTGCCTCATTTTATATTCTAACAGCAAAGGAGCAGCTACAGGCAAGGAGACCTGGAGAGTAGCAGGCAGCTGGGAGCCAGGACACCTTCCAGCCAGAGCCCTCCTCAGACTATCCAAATCCACTGGGCAAGGTTTGAACAGCAGCAATAAGAACTGCAATCAACAGGATGCTTCTCTTTCATTAATGCACCAATGAAAGGATGAAAAGATAGCACTTGATTACAGCTTGTTGAATCTAGAGAATGCTGTTCTGTGAGGTCCAATATGCAGAGGACTCTAATTGCCAATGTCCTCCTTCAGGTCTGGGGCTAGGTCTCAGCTGCTGCACTTTCCTCAGGGAGAAAGTGGAAGGAGAGCCAGGACAGGAATGCCAGTACCTGAGTGCCATTTCAAATCCTTTTCTTTCATGAGTGCAAATACAATCAATCAGGCACTTAACTGTGAGTTGGCAGAAGGAAAGAAGGAAGAGAAACACAATGGAAAGCCTAGGTCACTGCCAGGAACAGGATGAGGGGAGAGAAGATAGGAGTGAAGCCACTTTGCTGAGCTTGAACTCTCACTAAAACAGAGTGGACGGGTGAGTGGGTTTCAGAGGGATCTTGGCCACAGGAAGCATCCTCCTTCCCTATTGCTCTTTCAGACAACATTAGCAAGAATAAACTTATCCTTTACTCATTCATTTATTTACTTCTATTATCACAAATTTATTATTAATGCTAGGTTTACAAGATGAATAAAAGGGGTTGGGTAACCAAAAATGGTTATTCAGATTGTTTGCAACTTATAGAAGCTTCCATACCAGGCCAGCAGGGAAGTGTCAGATAGAAAGAAGTGTTGCATGCGGTACAGAATGTTTGAGCAAAAAACTGCTGGACTCTTTCTGCCTAAAAACCTCAGGGAGCATTTCCAAAAAGAAATAAAACTTGAGATGGGTCTTGGAAGACGAGTAGAAATTTTCCAGATTATAAAGAAGAAACACAGAAATGCAAGGAGGCATAAAAGAATCCCAAGTGCTTGGCCAAATGAAAGGTTTGATGTGGTTCCAACATGTCGTGGTGCAGACGATGGTGAAGAATGTGGTCTAGAAGTAGTGACAACAGAAAATAGGAAGTCACGCATAAGGTGGAGGAGAAGAGCCTGTAGAAGGGGAACATCCAGCATGGAGTTTTTCAATGTTAAGTTGATGCAAATGGATGAGCCAATAAGCATCTATTGAGCATCTACCATGTGCTAGATACTGTACAGGATATGAGGCCATGGAGACAAATAAAACTCAATCCTAGTCCATGAGGAACTCACTAATTAGTGTGAGAGACATGTAAAGAATCAGATAGTTCAGATAATATGGTGCAAGGACTACCTAATTAACTGGGAAACTTCAGGGATCCTCACTCAATTTTATGTTATTTTTTATTCTTTCTTCTATTTATTTTTTAAGATTTTATTTATTTATCTTTTGAGGGGAAGGGAAAGAGAGAGGGAGAGAAATATCAATGTGTGGTTGCCTCTCATGCGTCCCCTCCTGGGAACTGGCCTGCAACCCAGACATGTGCCCTGACTGGGAATCGAACCACGATCCTTTGCTTCACAGGCCCGCGCTCAATCCACTGAGCTACACCAGCCAGGCCTTATTCTTTCTTTTAAGAAGATCCCTCAAATTATATAAGCTTCAGGTTCAATGAAACCTAGATTCACCCTCATGTGCTGATTAGTATGATAATATAATCATGAAGGGTGTGCACATAACCATGATTTGGGTTGAAAGAAGGTCAGAGAAGCTGTTCCAATGAATCAAAATTGATTTAACTAAGCCTTTCTCAGATTACTAATTATTAAAAAAACTACCCTAATAGATGTGAGGCAATACCTCATTGTGGTTTTGAGTTACATTTCTCTGATGATTAGTGATGTTGAGCATTTTTCAGACTCTTTTGGGCACTTAAGAGTACAAGTCTTCTTTAGATAAATGTTTAATATTAAAGACTTTAGCCCATTTTTTAATCAGGTTATTTTTATTTTTATTTTATTTTATTTTTTCTTTTGCTGTTGAGTTGTAGGAGATCCTTATATATTTTGGAAATTAACCTCTTATCAGACATATGATTTGCAAATAATTTCTCACCTTCTACAGGTTGCCTTTTCACTCTGTTGATTAAAGGGTCCAATTTCATTATTTTATATGTGGACATCCTGTTCCCTAATACCATTTGTTCAAAAGGCTATTTATTCCCCATTCTGTATTCTTGGCACCCTTTTTGAATTTCAATTAACCATACATGCATGAATTCTAGGCTGCCTACTCTGTTCCATGTATCTATATGTCTACCTTTTTCCACTACTATAATGTTTTCACTACTGTAGCTTTGTAATATACTTAAAAATCAGGAAGTATGATAAATCCAGCTTTAGTCTGCTTTTTCAAGATTGTCCCAGCTATTCAGAGTCCCTTGTAATTCAGAACTTTAGAATTACTTTTCCTATTTTTGTGAGAAATGGTAATGGAATTTTTTTAGGAATTGCATTTAATCTATAGATCACTATGGGTAGTACAAACATCTTAACAATGTATAAGATATCACCTCAGACCTACTATGATGACTATTATTTTTAAAAAGACAGCAAGTATTTGTGAGGATGGGAAAATTGGAACCCTCATACACTGTTGGTAGAAATGAAAAATGGTGTAGTCACTATGGAAAATAGTATGGAAGTTCCTCAGAAATAATCACCATATTATGCAGCAATTCCACTTCTGAGTATTTATCCAACATAATTGAATTCAGGCTCTCAGAGTGATATTAGCATTCACATATTCATTGTAGTACTATTCATGGGAGCTGAGATGTGGAAAAAAACTAAATGTCCACCAGCAGATAAATGGATTAAAAAGTGTTGAATATACACATTTTTACATACATTTTTTCCTTGATATACAATGGAGCATCAAGACTGAGTACAGCCTTAGAAAAGGAGGAATTTCTGTAATTTGTGACAGTGTGGATGAATCTAAGGACATTATGTTAAATAAAATAAGCCAGTCAAGAAGGACAAATACTACAGGACTTACATGAGGTATCTACAAGAGTCAGACTCATAGAAACAAAGAGGAGAAGGGTTGTTTCGGGGGGCTGGAGGTAGGAGGAAATGGGGAATTGCTTGTCAACAGATATAAAATGTCAGCAAGATGAACAAGCTCAAGGTACCTAATGTACAACACTGTGCCTACAGATAAAAATACTATATTTTACACTTAAATATCTGGTAGGATGGTAGCTCTCATGTTGTGTTTTTACTAAGATAAAAAAAAAAAAAAGTGAAAGCCCAGAGGAGAATATCATGGAAGGATGAGAAAAGGAAACTTTTGAACTTAGAGAAAGGGCAAGAAACTACAAGGCCCTAGACTACTGGTTCTCAAAGTGAAGAGCCCCCAGATAGGGAACTGGCATTCCCTAGGAACTTGTTAGAAATACCAGTTCTTGGGCCTCTCCCCACACCTACTAAATTAGAAACATTGGGAGTAGGTCCAGGAATCTTTGTTTTAATAAGTCCTCCAGGTGATTCTGATCCGTGCTCAAGTTTGGTAACCACTGCCTTAGATTACAGGGTAGAAAATAAGGCTGGTTTCCCTAAGAACTCTTGTTAAGCGGCAATCCCAGCCAAGGTGAGGAAGAACCCAACAATAAATGCTACTTCACATGGTAAGGAAGGGAGGAAGGAATTTACATTCAATATTGTAGTAGATTCTGCAAGGGGGAAAATGCATTAGTATATCCTGTCAGGACCAAACTTTTCACTGTTTGATCACACCTCATTTGCATTTTTAATAGCCCCCATTAGACAGTCTCTGAGCTAATTAGGCAGGCGTCTATAATAGAAGACTTCTGTTTCCTGTTTTCAGAAGTCAGAAACTAATGGCTGAAGCACTGCTAAAACAATTAAGTAATAAGAAAAATATTGTGTAAGATTGGCAAAAGCACAGCTGCCATAAATCATTACAAATGACTTGCAGCTCAAAATGTGTAATTAGGGTAGAAAAGTAACCTATCACATGTTGGGATGGCAGGGGAAAACAGAGGGAGAGGGACCCTGGAACAGAGAGTTTATTGCCCTCTGCCAAGTGGAAATGGGATGGGGGATTGGGATCCGCAGATTCTAGTACTGACAACATTTTTCTAGACCTTGAGGGATGCTCAGCAGCATCTCTTACTACATCTAAATTTAATAATACATGAAGCCAACAGCAACCCAATAAAAATCAGGACTACTAAAGACTCTCAGACTTATGGAAATGAAACGTGGGTTAGCCACAAATGGAAGAGCTCTAAAATACTGAGATGTTCAATGAAGGCAAAGGAAACATGGAAAAAATGGGTAGTAAAATAAGGAACTTATAAATATCAACTACAGACTGACAATCACTATAAAAATTGAGAAGACTAACAATGTACATATTTTCTTCTTTGTTTTTATGCACATATATTTTTTTATGTTAATCAGTTTCTACTCTCTCTTTTCCCTCTGTTTTTGGATAAGGAGTGTAAGTGATGATTAATGTAAGAATTTAGTCTTCAGGTTATAAAATATATAAATAAAATTGTGAATAGCTTAACATTACCCAAACCTAAACTCAGACAAGATTTTGTGTCTCCACTTTTTAGGAGAGGGTAAGCTTACCTTCATTAGTGTGAGTGTTAGTTGCGATCTCTAAGGTGCAAGCAAGATGCCTTTACTGTCATTATATATAAAAATTTAGCTGCAGGCAGAGGCGATGCATATGATTACTGAGAAGTCAAAGGGGTGAACTTTACTGCCCAGCATCTCTTGTCTGTCCTCATATACTCTCTTCTCTACTGTCATAGTAGAAAGCTTAAAAATTACATTTCCAAGCTTGATTTTCTCTATATGGAATACCTAGAATGGCTTCTGTTTTTCCTGACAAGACATTGACTTAGACATAGGACATAATTTATTAGACTGTAATGTGAATGTAGATCTGTTTTATACACTAGTGTCACTATAAAATAAGTTCACCTACATTTGAAATGTTGTTAATTTGTATTGTTTAAGTATGAACCACTGAAACTTGTATTGGTTAACTTACAAGTTTAGTACAATTTTAACACACATTACACTCAACCATTAAGGGTTGACTTTATTGCTTCAGAATAAACTCCAATTTTTTTCATGAATTGTATTAAATAGTTGTATACTATGGGCCATATACTCAGCACTTTGCTAGGCACTACAAAAGAAGTAAGAGGAACAGTTTTCTGGCTCAGTAGTAAGATGTGTCACAAGGCTATAACTATTAAATGAAAATAATAAGAAAACACAATTAATAAACATGCTGGGAGTTATGTGTTCATAAGGAAAGATAAATATGTATTGGAGAAAAGTAAAAATTGAACTGATCCAACAATCATTCATGATAAAAACTCTTAGTACACTAGGAATAGACAGAAACTCCCTCAATTTGATAAAGACTACATACAAAAAACTGACAGATAACATCATACTTAATGGTGTTAGACTTGAAGCTTTCCCACTAATTTCAGATACATGGTAAGGATGTCCCCTCTCACCATTCCTTTTCAACATTGTACTAGGATTTCTTGCTAATAAGGCAAGAAAAGAAAATAAGAAGTTTATAGGTTGGGAAGAAAAACTTAAATTGTCTCTGTTCACAAATGACTTGATTGCTATATAGAAAATCCAAAAGAATCGATAAAAAACTAATGAAATTAATAAGTAGTTATAACAAAGTTGCAGAATGCAAGGCTAATATACAAAAGTCAATTGTCTTCCTATACATCATAACAAATAAGTGGAATTTGAAATTAAAAACACAATGCCATTTACATTCTCAACCCCAAAATGAAATACTTAGGTATAAACCAAACAAAATATATACAAAATATACATGAGGAAAACTACAAAACTCTGTGAATGAAATAAAAAACTAAATAGATTGAGAGATATTCCATGCTCAGGGATAGGAAGACTTAATGTTACCAAGATGTCAGTTCTTCCCAATTTGATCTATAGATTTAATACAATACCAATGAAAACACCAGCAAGTTATTTTACAAATATTGACAAATTGATTCTAAATTTTACATGGCAAGGCAAAAACCCAGAATAGCATTAAAGGAGAAGAACGAAGTTGAATGAACGAAACTACCCAACTTCAAGACTTTCTATAAACTACAGTAATTAAGGTAGTGTGGTACTGGTGAAAGAACAGACAAATAGTTCAGTGAAAGAGTATGGAAAGCCCAGAGAGGGACCTTCAGCTGATCTTAACAAAGTAGCAAAGGCAATACAATGGAACAAGACAGTTTTTTTTGTTTAAACAAATGATACTGTGGTAACTGAATATCCAAATGCAAAAAAGAAACAAAGAAAGACTATATACAGACCCGACACCTTTCACAATATAAACTCCAAATGTATAATAAACCTAAATGAAAAATGCAAAATTATAAAACTCCTAGAAAATAACATAGAAGAAAACCTAGATGAAATTGTGTATAGTGATGCATTTTCAATATAACACTGAAAACATAATCCATGAAAAAAATAACTGAGAAGCTGAACTTCATTAAATTAAAAATATATGCTCTGTGAAAGACAATATGAAGAGAATTAGAAAATAAACCATAGACTGGGAGAAAATATTTGCAAAACACACATCTAATAAAAGACCATTATTCCAAATATACAAAGAACTCTTAAACTCAACAATAAGAAAACAAACAACCTAGTTAAAAAAATGGGCCAAAGGCCTTAACAGATACCTCACCAAAGGACATATATAGGTGGTAAATAGCATATGAAAAGATGATCTACATCCCATGTCATCGGGGAAATCCAAATTAAAGCAACAATGAGACACCTCTACGCACCTATTAGAATGCCCAAAATCCTGAGCAATGAAAACAACAAGTGCGGATAAGGATGTAGAACAACAGGCACTCTCATTTACTCCTGATGGGAATGCAAAATGTTGCTATTTTGGAAGACTTCTAGATGTGTAGAAAGCATTTTGTTTCTCTCCCCTCAGTTTCCCTCCTCTATGAAGATTTAGATTCAGGGAGAAAAAAAGAAAGATCCTACTTAATCCACAAGCGTAAATTTCAGGCCTCAAAGATCTCTGTCTGGACTGGCCAAGTAGCTGATAAAACCTGGTACTGTACAGCCACTGTCCTCTTCATTTGCAGTTAGTAACTTTAGTCACCAAATTGGGAAAGGAAGGGGGTCCTAGAGGTGACTAGCTGGTGAAGATTTCTGATTATTTTACTAGCTAATGCCCTTACATAGTTAATAGCATTAAGTAGTTCATGACATTGGATGGTTTAATAATCCAAAAGTCTTCAAATATGGCTGCCAAAAGTCATCCACTTCCTGTCAAGCACAGCACTTGTCACATCAAAAGTAGAGACTATCCTCTTCTCCTTAAACTCCTGATGGTCTTAGGAATTGCTTTGATTAACAGAATGTGACAGAAGCATTGTTCTGGAACTCTTTTGCCCAGAGGGCTTATGAGGACTAGCAGCTCCTGCTTCCTCATGGTTGAGCCTAGCAACCATGCTGTGAGGAAGCAGAGAAAGAAGAAAGGCCCCAGAGGATGACAGGTTATCTTGGACATCCCAGCCACAGTCACACTCTCAGATAAAAGCAGCTGCATGAGTGGTCCCAGTCAGCATCACGTGACATTAAATACGGCCCCGTTGAGCAGCATCAGAATTCCCAAAATGCAAATTTTGAAGAAGTAATAAATTGTGTACTTAAGCCACTAATTTGGGAGTGGTTCATTATGCAGCAATGAATAAGTACTATAAAACTCTCTCCTGCACTCCCAACTGAAACTTCAAAGAGGACAGCAGTTTAGATCCTGCTCAGAAACAGTGAGAACCTGTCTGTACTACAGCACAGTGTACTAACGAATATTAATTATAATGATGCTAAGCCATTGTGATGACTGAAATGCTACTGCAAGAAATGCTAACATCTGCCTAAGCTTGCATGATGTATTTTAGAAATAATTCCATTTAAATTTGTTGAAGGTTTGAAGATTAACACAGCAAGTTTAAGAATATGTATAAGAAATCTGGTGCATGTGCTTATGTGGAAGCTTCATTCCTGAGGAAATTAGACACATGATTTGTTATTAGAAGAATTACTGTTGCCTTGGGATCAATGAACCTGAAAAAGGAGGTGAGCACAGGGCATGCAGACAGACAATAGCCAAACTTATTGTGAAAGGGATCTCAGGAGTTAAGTTTGGGAAGGTGGGATATTGAGCCCTAGAAAAGCTCCCCTCACAGCCTGCTCTGTGTTATGATTTGTCCACTGAACAATGATTTTAGAGTCGAGTACCCACAGCAGGAGGTCTGGATCCTAACCACACCACTGTAGGGTTATGTTTGAATTTCTTAACTTCTCTTTAATCCTAGTGAAGGAACAAGTCTGAATTCCACTAATTCTCCTTGCAGACAGACTCTAGAGATTTTCAAGTGAGCGAAAAATATCATTTTCCCCTTTCAGAACTGCTAAGCAGCATGACTTCTTGGGAGCAATGGGCTCATCCATACAGGGCTGGCTGAGATTTCCTGGTATATTAGTTTTCTAGGTCTGCTGTAACAAAGTACCACATACTGGGTTGTTTAAACAACAGAAAGTATTGTCTCACAATACAGAAATGTAGTTCTAGAAGCCAGAAGTATATAATACCAAGATGTCACAGGGTCAGTTCCCTCTGAGAACTGGGAGGGAAAACCTGCTCCATGCTTCTTCTCTAGCTTCTGGAGGTCTGTTGGGAATGTTTGACATTCCTTGGCTATAGCTGCACCACCTTGATCTCTGCCTTTAACTTCACATGGAGTTCTTCCTGTGTCTGCATTGCTGTGTCCAAATTTCCCCTTTTTAGAAAAAACCACAGTCATAATGGCTTAGGGCTCACTCTAAGAACTTCATTTTAACTTGCTCACCTCTATTAAGACCCTATCTCCAAATAAGGTCACATTCTGAGGTCACTGGGAGTCAGAACTACAACGTATCTTTTTTTGTGGGGGGCACAGTTCAAGCCATGCCATCTGAGTCCGTTGGAATATGTCATTCCAGCCAGCACAACCTCAGAATCTGAGCACTGCTATGCCTGAGCATCCTTGGAAGCAGCAAGCCCCACAGATGCTTATCCTGCTGTCTTCCAGAGACTGATGCAGGCTCCCTATTCCATCAGCCTCTAGTTTCTAGAGAAGTGTCCTAGGAGCCCTTGCTGGCCTGGACTCCTGCTGTGCCTCCACCATTTTTTCCACCTCAGAATTTTTCAAAACCCAGAACATTGAAAAGGGAAGGGGGAGTAGTAGTTGTGGGTTTTTTTTTTTTTTTTTTTTTTTAGTTTTTCTTTCCTAAGCAGGAGAATGTACCACATTTAAATGTCAAATGTGTCTATCTCTTACTTAACTTCAAAGGATAAATCCAATCCCCACAAAACAGGCAGGAATAGCCACTTAAAAATTCAGTAACTGTCTTAGTGCACACAGGCCTCCCTCCCAGTTAATTCTTTTACACTAACAACTGCTTTGGGCACCATAAATTATATACTTGTTTTGACTAAAAGATGTTTCATGATGAGTGGTAGGGCTTACCAAAATCGAGTCGACATTACAGGCGCTGTCAGCATGATGGACAGAAAGGCAAGGTGTAATCCCAATGCCTCCCTGATGAAACATACACAGAGGCTTAACCTAATCCTTGAAGGGATGACAGGGAAAATAAGGTGAAACACCAATTAGCCTCTTTCTATATAATCCTAAACCTACTGGTTGGCTATTTTAATTTCTTCTGTTCTTTGACTCACCAAGTAGGAACCAGGAGTTGACAAAAGCCAATGGTTTCTTAGCAGAGGCATCTGATACTTTTCGAGGGACAATCTACCTTCTTTTTACTGACCTAAAAAAATGTATCATATCTACCCATCCCTTGCTTTGCTTTCAGAGAGTTGTAAAAAAAATAAATAAAGCACATTTATCCCTATTTTTTCTTAATTGGAAGAAAGCAGTTACTTGGAGAGAAGCTGTACTTCTCCCTAATGCAACGTATCAGTTTCTGAATGCCCCTCTGTGTTCACACCTTCTCAGGCATGTGGGAGATACAAGGAAAAGAGAAGCGATATTCCATGGCCTCTGAGAGTTCAGAGTATAGTGTAGGGAGGGAAATAGATAAAACTCTACTGTAGGAAAAGGAAATCTTAATGCTATTTTTTATATATGATCAAATTTCACCTTCCTTTTTAGTAGCACAAGTACTGTCTTGGGGTTTCATCCAGCTCTGGGGATGCATGTATGCTGGGCATTCATCTCTCTGGGCCTTTTAATTTAGCATCCTTTGTAACCAGTGGAAGATAGTTGAAAGAACACTCATCAGGGTTCAGAGTAGCATCGGCAGTGTTATGTAGGGACTGAGACCAGGAATAAGTAAGTTTAGGCTTGAGTCACATTGTTATGCTGCAGTGAGGTGATGTGCCCATGATGGGGAATTGATTAAGGTCAGTGTGACTGGCTGGGGAAAGATTATGGCTAGGCTGAGGGAGTCAATTGGTCATTCTAGGAAAAATGTTTCTTTCATGCAATAGCAATGATATTTATGGTGCTCAAATGTACTATCCTGGCCTCAGCAGCTGCTCTTCTTGACTCTGCATATTATGTATCCTGAAAGAGTTAATGAAGTCACCAAAGGTGCTTCACTTGTAGGACATAGATCAGTCACTAAAGGGCCTCAGCATCTCAGAAACCTAAGTCATTTCCCTAGAACTGAAGCAACAACATTTAGGAGGAGAAACCCATGTTAATCATTTGAGCTTGTGTTTCTCCTCTGCTATCTTTGCCCACATATGCCATTTTCCCCCTAATCAACTTCAATTAAACTGAACTTAACCAAGATTGATAATAATTATCATTACTGTAAAAAATAACAATAATCTTTCCTCTTCCCATAGTGCGTTTTATTTTTCTCTAAACCTGTTTCACATACATTATTTAATTCAATCTTTATCTCCTGCCATGTGCTCAGCCAGGTGCGAGGAACCATAAGGAATGCAAGAAATAGAGCTTTGCACACTCCAAGAGTTGTTGGTGTACTACCTACCACTGCTTTCACACATCGTTGTGACCAAAATGATCAGGCCTGAGGCCATCAAACACAGCTACCAGGATGGTAGCTTTCTTGTAAGAGAAAATGGAAATCTGTCACCCCACCTACCCTGACCCCCTGACCCTCCTGTCATCATCCTGTCACAGACCATGACTGACCTGGTTCCCCAGGCTGCTCCCAACCTGCATGTTTATGGAGCCACGAGTTCTTGCTAGATGACCTTGATGCCTTTGTTTCCAGTCGTGACCTCAGGCTGGCCCTCTAGCTGCACTTCCCCAGACTTCTCCACATTCCTTTACGTTGCATTTTGGCCCTCAGCTGGGTTTGCAACTCCTCCCAATTTAGCAACATCTGAAAATTTAATTAGCAGGCCATTGTCTCCCTCTTCCACATAATTAATGACGATGTAAAAATAAAACTGGATTAAGAATTTATTACACTATAATTTGCGAATCATTGCTACAGTTACTAGATAAGCTCTAACAAGGCAGGAGGGAGCAACTTGATAGGGACAAGGGTGTCTAAGCCACCATGGTTCTCAACTCTAAGCAAAAGGCAGTACGACACTGGGGAGACTTCAGGCTGGGAGTCAGGAGCCAGGGTGCTCATCAAGGGTCTGTCACTAAGTAGGAGAAATACCCCATGATCTTCCATTCCTAAACCCCAAGGTGCAGGCTGAAGAACACCCAGTGAATTTCAGCTCAAATGACCTTGACGCTCACGTGAAGATGGAACACAGGCAAGGATCCATTCAAAAGGGAAGAAATGAGGAATGGGTGGGGGAACATGGATCTCTTATTGAATAGTATAGCCTTTCTTGAAGATTGAACAAAAGAGTATTAGGGAAAATCATGAGATCCCAGGGAGTACTTATTCCTAAATACATATTCTTCACTAGTGAAAACAGTCAAGTCTAGATAAAAATGGTTAATCATGAGGAAGAAGAGTTTCTAATATTTAAAAATAATAGGTAATGAGGAAAATCTGACTCATAATTTTATCTCAGACTATTCACAGCAAATCACATCTTTGCTTTTACCTTATGCTGGCCCTGGTATTATTCTTTTCCCACTGTTCCTTCTGACCTGACATCTCAGCTGAATCTTTTGCCTTCATTCTTCTCTTCTTTACTTTGACTTCTTGACCTCACAGTCCTCTTTCAGCTTCTCTTTAGCTTGGCTCATTTGGGGGGCTGCTCAGTCTCGTGTCTTTACGGCAGTAACCACACAAGGCTCCTCACCGGCTCCCACAGACAAGCCGACACCAGATGCCTCTGTGATAATCCTGCTCCAGGTAGTTCTGTCTTCCATCTTGGAGAGGCTATCTCCTCCCCACTGGCCATGCCCACTCCACAGGGAGCAAGCCCTAGAAAAGGATTAAGTGCCTTTATGAAGGACAGACGCAGAGCTGGGTCGCTGAAGGAGACAGTGTACTTAGAACGACTGTAACTTCATGGAGCACATATTAAGGAGGTAGCGCTATGGTACGAACGTTTGTGTCCCTCCAAAATTCAGGTATGGGAGACCTAGCCCCAAGGTGATGGTATCAGGATGGTCTTTGGGACATGATTAGGTCATGAAGGCAGAGCCCTCACGAAGAGGATTCATGTCCGTATAAAAGAGAGCCCACAAACGTGTATATACAGGGAAAGACCTGCCACCTGGATGAAGGCCCTCACCCAACCATACTGGTACCCTTATCTTGAACTTGCAACTGAGAAAACCGTGAGAGACAAATTTTCTGTTGTTTATAAGCTACCCAGTCTGTATTTTTGTCATAGCAGCCCTAAAAGACAAAGACAAGTAGTCATGCTTGTGAAACTTTTTTAAAAACTGAATGAAAAAGAATATAATTCATAAATATGTTTTTTATTCCAAAGTCCTTTTGCTATGTCTGACATACAACGATGCAAGTTAGAATTGGCAAATTACGCATGCCTTGGCTGCCTTGGTGGCCCAATATCGCAAATTCCAAGGGAAGTTTGGTAACAGACAAATTAATTTCTATATTTGAGCCCTTTATAGTTCTTCACATCAATGTATTGGAAAGGGAATGCCTGTTTTGTAAAAAATTTTAAAAAAGAAAAAAGAAAGAAAGGGAAAAAAGGAAATAAAAGACAATGTAGTGACTCACTCAAGGGAATACCTTCAAACAGGTATAATTTATAAAACAAAATACCCTTAATATGACAGCAGTCAATTTAGCCTGATATAAAAGGGGGTCGGTGTTTTCTTTCATTTATATTTTTATGATATGTAATGTCTTTATAATTTCACTACTCCACATCAAAGCCGCCAACCGCTGAGCGCCTAAATAAGTAGCATGTGAAGGAAATGAATGAATTGCTAAATGTCCCATTACGTCCACAGAGAATATCCTTCCATTTGGAGTCAGGAATCTTAAATTGAGACGACAAATGAATGGTTTTCACTCCAACGGAGGGCGAGTCTTGGCAACTTTATTACATTCAGCACTTAAATGGAATAATGGGGGAACAGAGGGAGAAACAAAGTTTTCTTAAAAAATAGTAAGTGTTGTTGGTATCTGTGCTCTGGGGCTGCATGTCAGCTCCTGTGTGAGACGGAGTGATGGGGACAGTTGGGGGCACAGCACTTGCATAAAAGCTCCGTGAGAGGAGAGGAGGGCCTGTCACTGGTGTGATTTCTCCAACACAAAGAAGCTATTTGGAGAATCTTAACAAGTTCCAACATGTTTGGCCCAACACATTAGGACTGACATCAAAAATTGAAAAGCAAAGAATGTGTGGAGCTGGTTAAAGGAAATCACAATAATCAGCAGCTCGTAGGGCACTTAAGCACAGATACCCATGGAGCCCCAAGGCAAAGCATACGAGATGGGGGAGGGTGGGGACCGCAGCACCATCCCAGAAGTTCACTGATGTTTAAAATCTACCCAACGTTCCAGAGGAAAATAGAATGAGTATGTAGCAAAGGCAAGACAACTGCTGATTTGTGCATACTGTACACAGACCCGGAGCCATTAGCAGAGGTTCACACGCATGAGCCCTAACTCATTCATTCCGTCTTGAAGCCTCAGTATTTAAACCATCTATTTTTCATGCTCCAGATTCCATCTCTCTCAACTTTCTCTCACCATTTGCAAATTCCCATACAGACTTCCTTTCAGCATGGCATTCTGCACCACATTTCATGATGGAGGAGAAATGGGTTCACTCCTGAGCTTTAGTGGCCTCCAGATTGGGAGACTGGATATTTTCAGGATAAGATTTTTAACTGACTGGTCAAGAATTAAACAGTTGACTAAGAGCACATGACCAAAACAGGTCAGATGTACTTGACTTTGAGTGCTGTGTTTACAGTATGAGGTGAAAAGTCAATTGTTATTCCCTTAATGGGGTAGATCTGAACATGTGAGAATTTATGTGTGTATAATATACATGAAGTCAGAACATGATGTGGAGAGGTTTGCCATCCTGTAACTTTTTAGGGTGCATATTATAACAAAAACAGTTCATACCAAGATAATGGGGGGTGAGAGCTAGGAAATTATAAGGGTTATTTTCCATGTAAATAGAAAGTAGTATTTTACTACTCTACCTGGGAAAATATTCTCTGTAAGAAGCAAATGCAGTTTTATTTTTTTCTTTAAGTCTTTTCTTTATTGTTTTAAAATTATACCACAGTGTAAATCAGAACATAAACATTGAAACTTGAAAACTATTCTTTTAAGACAAAATAATCAGTCAACAGGCTGCTTCTCTCTGGCCTCGGTTTTCTAATTACAGCAACCAATAGGTTGGATCGTATATTTCCTACGTTCCCATACACTCTAACATTGTATGGTCTTTAACAATACAACTAATAATATCACAGCTATGCAATAATGGCACATCACCAACAACAATCTGGTCAACAGCCATTTGCTGAACATTAATAAAACACCAGGCAATGTGCTAAGTGGCTAATGTACTTTACTCCATTTAATTCTTGCAAGAACTTTATAAAGAAAAAATTACTATTGCCATTTTTATAGATAAAGAAAAATACATCCTCCAATATTACATTGTTTATGCATGCCAGGATTGAAATTATCACTTACATTGAACTTCAAATCCTATGCCCTTAATTTAAAAACACATTATGGAGCATTTTAATTTTACCTAGCATGGTAGAGGGGAAGACAGGCTACAAGAGACTGAGAAGTGGAAATGTGTTCCATAAGTGTTTGCAATCTTATTGGAGAGAAAAGAACTACATAGGAAAGAGATAACCTTACAGTCGGTATGTATGTAAGTGCCAGGCAGAATAGATTAGTCAATAAGAACTACAGAATTGAAAGAAGGGAAAATCATTATTAGTTACTTACTAGCAGCAAACCTAGTTGGAAAGGTTTTTGTGTCATTAGGTTTTCAAAGTAGAGGATATGTGGCAGACAGAAACGCTGAGGGAATCTTCTGGTAGGAGAAAAGCACATTAGCAAAAGCAAATAGTAGAGGTATTAGGAATGAGAGATGATGAAAAAATGCTTAGATTCTCTATATTCTAAATTAACTACTGATGGACTTCTGGTCAAGATGGCAGCATAGACAGACAGATATGGTTCACCTCTTTGCACAACCACATCAAAATTACAACCAAAATATAGAACAATCATCACTCAGTACTGTTAGGAATTGAGTTGAATGGAAGTCTGACAACTATGAAATCAAGTTGAATGGAAGTCTGAAAACTACAGAATTAAAGAAACAGCATCCATTCAGACTGGTACTGGGGCGAGATGTGAAATGGTCTAGTCCAACGCCTAGGTGTGGTGGATAAAAATTCAGGAGGGATATCTTGGAAGTGAGAAATCCCAAGCCCCCCAGCCTAGGGTTTCGGTGCCAGGAAGATAAGTCCCCACAACTTCTGGCTGGAAAATCCAGTGGGGATTGAGTTCGTAGAAGAAACTTCTGGAGCCCCAGCAGTTCCTCTTAAAGAACTCACAAATGTACTCACCTACTCAGACTCACTCCCTCTGAGCTCCAGCACTAGGGTAGAAGCTTGAAAGGCACCAGTAGTACACAGGGAGAAACTGATGTGTATAGCATCAAGGCAAGCAGAAGCCATTGTCCCTTTTCTAAATATTCCCCCCATAGAGCTGGCAAGCTGGTGCCATATCTGAGACTCCATCAACCTGACTAACACTATTTGACCTGCCTTGAAGAGCTCCAGAACTCTGCCCACCCACCTTACCGACCCACCCAAGCTGCTTTTCCATATGAATGGTTGGTCCTGGTTCATGCTTCACAACTTCCTAAATCCTATCAAACAAGCAACAGCTGGCTTCAGTGAGTCCCAAACCTGACAGTAGCAGCAGCCAGCTTAGATTCACAGCTTAGGTTCACCTAAGAATCTCCAAGCCCAGCATAATAACATCCATCTCAGATTGCTTCTTAGCTCAGTCAGGGTGGCCCCAATCAAAACACAGGTGGGGGCTGACTTTAGGCTGCACCACCTGGGAAATGCCTGGGCCAGCACATCCAATGGACAGCTACAGAGCACCACCACCCTGCCCCTATACAGCTGGTCCTCCATAAAAGCCAATCCTTGCAGCTGACTGGCCTGGATAAATCCCTCCCATTGATCTGTCAACAGCAACAAAGTCTCAACTACAAGAGGAGGGTGGAGTCAGCCCACAGGAAGGGTGCAGCTCAAGTACTCAGCTTGGGTGACAGGGAAGGCTGTGCCACTGGACCCTACAGGACACCTGCTACATTAGGCCACACTCCTAAGACACAGAATCAAAGCAGCTCTACCTAATACATAGAAAAAACAAACACAGGGAGCCTGCCAAAATGAGGAGAGAAAGAAACATGGCACAAATGAAAAAACAGATGAAAATTCCAGAAAAAAGAGCTAAAGCTAAATGAAATGGAGATAAGCAATCTATCAGATGCAGAGTTCAAAACACTAGTTATAAGAATTCTCAAGGAACTTAGTGAGGACCTCAACAGCATAAAAAAGATTCAGTCACAAATGAAGGATACAACCAGAGACATTGAAATAAAGAACAACCAGAGAGGAGGAGGGAGAGGGATACTATGGGATAATGGGGGGGATCATTAAGGAACATGTATGAAGAACACACAGACAAAGCCAAAGGGGGTGGGTTCAAGGGTAGGAGGTGGGGATGGGTGGGGGCAGGGAGCATGGTGGGGTGAAATGGAGACAATTGTACTTGAGCAACAATAAAAAAATAAAAATAAATTAAATAACAATCTTTTAAAAAAGAAATTAAGGATACACTAATTGAAATAAAGAACAGTTTACAAGGAAACAACAGTAGAGTGGATGAAGCCGAGGCTTGTCAATGATTTGGAACATAAGAAACCAAAAACAACCAATCAGAAAAACAAGAAGAAAAAAGAATCCAAGAAAATGAGGATAGTATAAGCAGGACAACTTCAACAGGTCCGGCATTCACATCATAGGGATGCCAGAAGAAGAGCAAGGAATTGGAAATCTATTTGAAAAAATAGTGAAAGAAAACTTCCCCACTTGGTGAAGGAGATAGGCATGCTAGTCCAGGAAGCACAGAGAGTCCCAAGCAAGATGGATGCAAAGAGGCCCACTCCAAGACACATCATAATTAAAATGTCAAAGGCTAAATACAAAGAGGGGAGTCTTAAAAGTGGCAAGATAAAAGAAGTTAGTTAGCTACAGGGAAATTCCCATAAAACTATTAGCCAATTTCTCAAAAGTAACTTTGCAGGCTAGAAGGGATTGGCAAGAAATATTCAAAGTCATGAAAAGCAGGGACCTACATTCGAGATTGTTCTAGCCAGCAAAGCTGTCATTTAGAATCAAAGCACAGATAAAGAGCTTCCCAGACAAGAAAAAAACTAAAAGAGTTCATCATCACCGACAAACCATTATTATGTGAAATGTTAAAGGGACTTATTTAAGGAAAAGATCAAAACTATGAACAATAAAGGCCAAAAATATACAGGTATATCAACAATTAAATCTAAAAAACAAACTAAGCAAACAAAAAGAACAGAGACAGAATCATACATATGGGGAATGTTTTGATGGTTGCCAGATGGGAGAGAAGTGGGGGAGAATAGGTGAACAGGTGAGAGGATTAAGAAGTACAAACAGGTAGTTACAGAATAGCCATGGGGATGTAAAGTACAGTATGGGAAATGGAGTAGCCAAAGAATGTATATACATGACCCATGGACATGAACAATGGTGGGGCGATTGCCTGAGGGAGGGGAGGGGAGTGGGTGGAGGAGGGGAATCAGGACAACTGTAGTAGTGTAATCAATGATATATAATTTAAAAAAATAAACAAATTAACTACTGACAGGAAGTATTAACATTTCACTTATGATATATAAACACATATATACACTCCTTTTATTCAAGCTTTTTACATTTAAATTATGTCTTGTAGACACTATATATTTAATTTTTATATTCAGTCTGATAATCTCTGCTTTTTTTAGTGTTCAGTCTATTTGCATTTAATGTAATTATTTATATAGCTGGGTTTAAATTTGTCATCTTACTATTTATTTTCTATTTTTTCTTTTTTGTTTTGTTTTTTATTTCTTTGCTACTTCTTGGGTTAATTGAATAGATTTAGTATTCTATTTTATTTCCTCTATTGGCTTTTTAATTTATATTGCTTTTTATTATTACTTTTTTGTTATTCTGGGAATTAAAATATGTATCCTTATCAGAATATCCTTAGAATGAATATTTTGCCAGCTCACACTTCACACTTCATACTTCCAGTTTCACAAATAATACTACAACTTTTGTAGTATTATTGTCATATATTTTATTTTACATATAAATTAATTCAACCTTACAATGATGTCACTTTTGCTTTAAAGAGTTTATTTGCCTTAAAGAAATTAAGAGAACATTTCAAATTCAGTATTTGATACTAACTTGTATAATTAGCACTTCTAGTACTTTCATTCCTTCTTACAGAAACAAATTTCCACCTGATTTCATTTTCCTTCAGCTTGATAAATTTTCTTTAATGTTTCATATAGTTCAGGTCTGCCAGCAACAAATTCTCTCAGCTTTCATTTATCTGTAAATGTCTATTTTATTCTAATTTTTAAAGGATATTTTCACTGTGCATAGATTCTGTTTTAGCAGGTTTCCTTTTTGTGGTCAGTACTTCAAAGATGGTCATTCCATTGTCTTCTAGCCTTCATTGTTTTTGACAAGTGATCAACCATCTTTCATATTATTGTTCTACTTCATATAATGTTTTGTTTTTTCCTAGCAGCTTTTAATACACTCTTTTTATCTTTTTGTCTCTGGTGTTCAGCAATTTGACCATAATGCACCTAAGGTTGCTATTCTTTGTATTCCTTCTCCTGCAGCTTTTTATTACAAATGCAGATTACTGATTCTCTGGCACTATGATAAGGATCTAAATTTCTGAACAGTCTCTAAATTATTTTTATGTACAGTGAAGGTTAGAGAATCACTAATCTGCAGTAATAAAAATGGTTTCTACCCTGAAGAAATACAGGATATTTAATGGGGCTAAAATATATACTCAAAAATCAGTACTATTATTAGGAAATAAAAATATATCTTATTAGTAGATATGACTTGTTCTGAAAGTTCAGATAAAAGAGAAGGAAGCAAAATGGTAAGAAAGGAAGCTTACTGAAAGGCATAGCATTAAAGTAGGATCTTGAAAGATACGTGATATTGTGGTTTGGAAATTTGGATTTGTCTTAACCTAAGTGGTCTTTACTAAACACCATTATAGAAAATAATTTATCACCCCCAAACTAATCTTGATACCTCTATTACTGACATAAAATAGGTGTAAGAGGCTAAGCTAAAGGAATATTTTGACAGATTTAAATTGAAGGCCTGTGACCTTTTGACCTTTTAATGCAGAACCCCCCATACGTACAACATGTGATAACCCTATGCAGAAAAGAGAGACCCGGAATCTTTTCTACCCCATTAACAAAACGCAATAGCTTCTTATTTTTTTAATGCAACATAACCTGGATGTCAGGTTGCATTAAGATGCCTTGGGTTACAATGACATAAATAGTTCAACATAATGAAACATGACACAGAGAAATATGGGCATCGATCTGTGCCACTAATTTAAAGACGCACTGGGTTTTGCCTTGATCTGTTTTTATGTCCTCAACCAGGAAATGACACATGGATAATAGGTATTGTCTGCTTTGTTGTTCCCAGGACAGACTGCACATAATTTTTTCATTATTGACACATCCATGGTATTGACAAGAGGGTTATCGTACTCTCTTTCTCACAGACTCTTGTCAAATGATCATAACTTCCACAAAAATAAACAGAATCAAAAGGCAGTTTTTAGAAAAATGGATTCCAACTATATCTTCCTCAGATACCAGTTTTTATTGGAGATAAGATTTAATCTTAATTTATTCACATAATCAATAAACTACGGTACTGTGCTAAGGGATAGGACTGTAGAGACAACTAAGACCTTGACTGCAAATTCTTTACCAACATTTAATAAAATATAATTTTCAGAGATGTTACTATATGAATCCCTAAAATCTCTGTGTTTTGGAAACAGAGAGTTGAACACATAGCAGGGATTTTTAGTCAAATTTGGCGATTACACTGATTCAGAATTGCTTGCCTCCCGTCCATGCAGAACAGTGTTGTCACAGGGCTTTGTTGTGTGAGAGCTGAGTTATCTGTAAAACTTGAGAGTTGTCAAGCATATTCCTTTCCAATAAGTGAAGACTAGAAAAGCCCACCCATCAGCCTGGGGAAACAGCAAGGAACCATTATTTTCCTGATACTATGGGTGCGATCACTCAAAATATGTTGGATACTTAAGCCTGCTCCAAATGTGGGTATGCATTCAAAATTCATACATGTGGAACAGAGGCTCCAAACTGGGAATAAATATGAAATTGGACCATACATAACTGGAGAAGCCCCAGAAGTGATAAAATAATATTCTATTATTAAAAGATTTTTTTGCAAAATACAGAAACTGCTGGGCGCCAATAGAAAATAAATTCTACTGACTATAGATTAATAATAATAATAATAATAATGTCATTTGAAGAAACAAATCTCCATGAGACAGAATCAATACACATAATAAAAATAACAAAGGAAAATTGCTTAAACCTCTTAAAATATGATTATCAAAATGACTTTATAAATAAAATTTATCAATATTTTCCTTAGTCTTAGTGTTTTCAGTGTTGTGTTTAACAAGTATTTGTCTATTCCAAGCTCATGAGTATATTTTCCTATGTTTTCTTCTAGAAAAATTATCTTAATTTTTATATTAGTCAAAAGATAACGCAGAGTAGAAGGTGTGCACAATGCATATACTGACAAAAACTCCTATCCAGAAAATACAAGAACACCTACAAATTGTAAAAGAAATACCATAAAAAATAGTACAAAAAAGACTTAACCAAGTACTTCACCAAAAAGGATATGGAAATGACCAATGAATATTTGAAGAAATGTTCAAAACCATTACTTATAACCAAAGTAACTATTTAAAAACACTATAAGATACTACTGCATATCCAGAAGAATGTTTAAAATTACAAAAGTTGTCAGTATCAAGCGTTGGCAAGGATGTGAAGCAATTATAATTCTTATATATTGAAAAGCTGGATTGCAAATTGTTTTGCCCTCTTTAGAAAACATTTTGGCAGAAACTACTAAAGCAAAACAATATAACTTATAACCCAGCAACTCAATGTATAGGTAAACACCTAATTGAAATGCATACTTATGTCACCTCAAACATATTGTTATATAAATGATTGACATAAAGTGAAGCTGAGTAAAAGTGTATGGGAACTTTTTAACTATTTTTGCAACAATTCTATAAGTCTAAAATGATCTCAAATTAAGCAAAATTAAATAAGCTAGACAGAAGTGATAGTAAGCCAACATTCCATTTATAGGAATTCACAAAAAGTAACCTATGACTATTAAGGACTCTTTAGGAGAATATTGACTCAGAAGGGACATAAAGGAGCCTTCTGTGACAGTTGAAATGTTTCATATCTTTTTCTGGGTGGTATTTAGATGGTACGCATGTAGAGAATAAAACAGAGTTGACCTGTTGAACTTGATATAAACAGAATTCATCTGAATGCAGTGTAAGATATAAGGAAATGGGACTTATAAAAAAAGGTAAGAGAGGTAAAAGACAAAATTAAAAGTTCCATTTGTGTCTACTGGGGGTTCTAGGAGGAGAAAACAGAGAATGGGGAGCTATAGTACTCAAAGATATAATGTCTGAGACAGATATGTAATTTAATTTTAAAAACCCTTTTCATTTGAAAGAGCACAAAGAGTTTTAAATAAAATAAATAAAATCCTCAAGTAGTTTCAATAAAAAAGTATTAGAGAAAAAAATCTTAAAAATTATCTGAATTAAAATTCTCACAATTGGACTGAGAACTTACAGATAATCAAGGGAGGCTAAAATGATCCATATAGCAATAGAGGTATCAGTATGAACTCATATTTAGCTTAATTTAGATAGAGATGCTTACATATAGAAATATTTGTTGGTATATGTATGTATACAGGTTAGTAGACACACATATAATCCATTGCTGTCATCTGAAAGAGAGCCTAAAAGAAACAATACTCTAGTCATGACAAGCAGATCTACTGTGCAGTCTTGGTCTCTGATTACCATCCTTTAATAAAAGCAACAACACTCCTCGGGAAAATGGCTGATTCTAGGATTGGAGCAGGAAGTATAAAGAGGAGCATTGAGCCCTGGCCAGTGTGGCTCAGTGGGTTTGAGCACTGTGCCATAACCAAAAGCTTGTGGGTTTGATTCCTGGCCAAGGCACATACCTAGGTTGCAGGTTCAACACCTGGTCTGGGTGTATATGGGAGGCAACCAATTGGTGCTTCTCTCTCATGTCTATGTTTCTCTCCCTCCTCTTTCTCTTCCCTTTTTTTCAAAAGGAAAAAGGCAATGAAAAATGACCACAGATGAGGATAAAGCTTAATTTTTTTTTCATGGTGAGTATCGAACACTTTGCAGTACTGGAAAATAACAGTGAAAAAAAAACCCACAATGATGATGGTATGCCAAAGGAGCCCAGGAGCCTGCCAAAAGAGCTTCTAATGGTCAAAGATGGAACAATTTAAGCAACAAAATAAACTGTGTCAAATTATAAAACAACATTTAAAATAAGTATACGTAAGTTTACACTGGTATAAATAAGTGAATAAATTAGTGTATGAAAGAGACATTTCCAGTGCAAAAGAGTTCTAAGTAATTCATGTACATATTCTACCTTCAAGGAAATGGAGCTTATAGCTCCCTCTCTTGAGACATGGGTTGCACAGACTGGCTTCCTTCAGAAGAGTAAGTATTAAAAAAAATAAAATTAAAAAGTAATTTTACAGTGGAGATATGTGACAAACACTACCTTAGCCAGATGATCAAGGTCAACATCAAGAGTCATAAGTCATATTGAGAGTATATGACATTGATATGATGTGATGATATGGCACTTTACTTCTAGGGTTCCCCCTCCCCAAAACAAACCCATATCTCCAGTTCTATCATGAGAAAAACAACAGAAATTTTCCAGCAGTGGAGCATCCTACAAAATAGCTGATCAAATATTCCTCAAAATTATAAAGGTCATCAAAAACAAGGAAGTCTGAGATACAGCCACAGTGAAAAGGAACCTAACAAAACATGATGATTAAACATAATGTGTTATTCTGGATGGGATCTTGGAACAGAAAACAGACAGATAAAAACTACAGAAATCTGAATCAACTATGGACTCTAGTGAATAATAGTGCAGATAGTGGTTCACTAACTATAAAAATTGTACCAAATAACAAAACATGTTAATCAATAGGGAATGTGAGTGCACGGTATATGGGAATTCTCTGTGCAATAGTCTCAATTTTCCTGTAAATTTAAAATTTTTCTCAAAAATAAACATTTAAAAAATTTTTAAATATTAAATTTTTAAAATATAAAAATAATACCTGCAGAGGATACCAATTAGAATGACAGTAAACTTAGCAAGAATAGCTATTAGTGATAGAAGACTAAATCTATGCAAAGGAATTAAGCAAAAGATAAACATATTGAGGAAAATATAGGACAAGGTTTCTCATTCTCAGGGAAGGTGATTATAAATAAGGAAAAAGCATAAACAAGAATGAC
>PVKU01011924.1:0-18147 GCA_004027475.1 Anoura caudifer
GAGAATAAGTAGCATAGATGGTGGGTAGAAAATAGACAGGGGGAGGGCAAGAATAGTGTGGGAAATGTAGAAGCTAAAGAACTTACGAAACATGGACATAAACTAAAGGAGGGAATGTGGGTGTAAGGGGGTGTGAAGGGTGGAGGGGAATGATTGGGGAGAAATGGGACAACTGTAATAGCATAATCAATAAAATATAATTTAAAAATGAAAGAAAAAAGATTAATGTGTAGGTTTAGGTGTTGTGAGAGGAATTCATCCATTATGATGTACTCCATTAGCTTTTCATTTAAGAACTTTAGCAATAAAGATCTCATATTTCATGAAGGGTTAGAAATGGGGTGATATTTTGATTATGATATTCCTTCTGCCTATGTTAGCTGGCATTCACTTAATATATGTAGGAAAGCCAGAATAAATACTTCTCTATTTTTATTCACCATTTTTCATATTAATGAATTAGTATTCTAGCAATCACCAGAGGTGACAACTGATTTTTTTTTTAAGTATTACATTCTCATGAGTTTTAATATGATACATTTCAAGCCCTGCATTATTTTTGATGCTTAAATTGACCCATCTTTAACCAGTAGGATACTTTTTAATCTGTCTCTAATATTTTTGATTGATTCTTTTCTGATGTGATATGATACTCTAGTTTCATCATGTGCATTTCCTACCTCAGAACTGGAATCTGCCATTTATTTATCCCAGGAACCCTGATTACTTTAGTGGACTGTGAGAGTGCTGATGCTTCTCATTTTGACAGGTTGACTGTGGCTTCTGAGGTAAAGTGGTCACAAAGGTGCACATTTGGGCATTTGGAACAAAACTGGAGACCGGCAAAAATCACAGAATAAGTGAGTGAGATTTCATAAAATAAAGTATATTTTATATATACTTTATATAAAGGTAAACAAAAGACATAACATGTTTTGTGCACCACTAATATATACATGTATAATATGTATATATCACATACATATATAAATGTGTATATATGATATATGCATATATATGAATTCAACAAATTCATATGTTGAATTATATATAGTATACAAATTATATATGTATATATTAGTGGTATGAATAAGCCATTGCTAAAACTAGTAGAAAATTAGAAAAATTAAAAAGATTCCTAGCACAAAACTCATATTAATTAAGATTGTGTGGCACATTCTCCAAGTAATATTATGTTTGTGAGCTGTTGTGGATTCTTTCCATTTTTCTCATTACCAAGCTCTAGGTTGAATGATTTAATAGTGAACCATTGCCTGTACAGGTGTTTGTTGTCTGAGTACATATAGCATGAGAAATTATAGCTTGAGGTAGTTTCAGCCAAAACACCAAACACATTTAATGAAAACGTGCACATGTACAAATCTTATCTGTGGTTGAGTATGTTACATCTCATGTTTTACAAATGAGTGAAAGGTATACTATCAAAACAGAGGTATACTGCATATTGACTCAACATTCAATCTACTAATTCATTAGTCTAAAGTAGCAATTTTCAACAGGTGTGCTGCAATAATTTTTAAAACGTGCAATACCTGACTATTTAGTTAGGGGCACTGACTTGTTTTCGCTTAGACTGTCAAATTAGAAAATGACAACAGCCAACACAATAGCCGTCTGGTGTAAATCAATAAAAATTATACCTATTTCTTTTATCGGATTGGCAAAAGATATAACATATTTTTCATGTGCCACAGAAGTTTAGTAATTAGTTTATGTGTGCTGTGCATTGAAAAAGGTTGAAAATCACTTTGTTCTATTCTAACATTTGACACAGGATATGGAACCAATTTTAACAACTCTGGAATCACAAGTTCTCAGCTAAAAATTACTTTTCTTAAATAGAAGTTGCCACAAGGAAGATAAACCTTGTATTTAGGTTAGAAACTTTCTAATAAAGAGAATTTTAGAGGATCTTTAAACATGGTTACAAAGTCCAGATTTGAATGAACTCACCTATTGAAGGAGAAGTCTTGGGACTAACCACACTCAAAGTGCTCAGGGCACCGTAAAATGAATTTTCAAAGGAAAAACATTTCCCCAGACAGGAGCTCCTGAGCCACTTGTAAACAATCCTTTTGTAAGATAAAAGTGTCTTTTATCCTAAAACATTTAACTTGTTTATCAAGGAATTTAACTTACCGAAGTCAAAAAAATCACAGAAAATATCTAAAATTAATCATTTTAATTCTTCTTTCAAAAAAGATTTTTAAATGCCAAATATTTCTTATAATAAATGACCATTATGAAATGTGCAAATATATAAGGCTTGATAAAGAACTACACTATATCGAATACCAGTTCACAAAAGGAAAATGTTTTGTATAGTTGGGATCTCTCTGCCTGGCAAGGAGACTTCAAATCGGAACTGGACCAGGGAGCATCTTGAGTACCGTTCATAGACGCACCACGGTGATGAGTCATTTACACTGTGGTGAACCATCTGAGCAGCACAAGAGCCTGGAAGTACAAAAAGCAGGCCAAGGAATAGGAAGAGTAGCGGAGAACATGCCATCGTTTTTTTTTTAATTTAAATTTAAATTATTTATTGTATTTATTCCATTACCATTTACCACTCCTATGCCCTGTTCCACCTCCACCCACCCCGGCAATCACCACACTGTTGTCTGTGTCTGTGCGTTCTTTCCCTTTTTTCATTCTTGTTTGTTCCCTCCACCTTTCCCAACCCCCGACCCCAGAGATGTCAATCTGCTCTCTACCTGTGAGTCTGTCTCTATTTTGCAACAAGCCATCTCATATGTATTTGTTGATAACGTCTCAGTTTTTCCTAATTGTGTATTTTTTTTATACAAGCCATTATATAATGATGTTCCTGTCTTTCTGAATAGTTAGATTTATACTGATGTCTTGGTTTGCTTATGGAAACTAAAACCTAAATTGCTTAGAGTTTTAATTTGGTTCTCAAGACTCTTCCATCCTTTTGTACAAACATAGCAAAGAAAAGCTCCATTTCAGTAACAAAACACCCAATGTGTTTGAATTATGGTTTTTCTAGGGACTTAGTGAGTGAGGCAGGCAGCTTGACCTTTCTGGGGCCCCATAAAACTTGATAGTAATATTGATTATCTTTACGTAGGATCAGCCCAGAAGAGAGAATGTATGACAGTTATGTGAGCTTTTCAGAAAAAAAATGTTCTCGCTAGACACAAAGTAGAAAACAACTAGTATCAAATCTGACCCCCTTGTAATGATGCAACATGCACTTTTCAACCAGACCCCTACAAAAATGTCTAATTAACGTGGATTTATTGGTTTTCTTTTTATAATAGTAAATTTACCATGGCAAAAGAATGTTAAGAAGCAATTAGCATCTTATTATTTCATTAATATTTTAAAGCTTCTTTGACTTTTTTTAAAAAAATCAAATAATCCAAACACCATGATGTTAAAAAGCAAAAATCATAGTTTCCTCCTGTCCCTTAGCGGTGAATTATTGCCAGGAGTAGCTGTCCTGTTTACTGTTGTCTCCTTGTCGGAACTGAGAATTGCCTGCCTCTCTTCTTATTTCTTTCATTGTTTCTGTGGACTCCTCCATGGCTTAGCACATTCTCGCTCCCATCCTGGACAGTGCTAATGGCTACAGGGAGATGAGCGGGGAGAAGGTGGGACCATGCAACTCCCCTTCCTCTTCCTGGGCAATTCCCTCACCACCATCCCTTTCCCGTCTCCTCACCCTCTCCAGTCCCCCTGAATATGCACCCACCTCACCCATTTGAGCCCATCCCATCTCCTTTTCCTAAACTCCAAGCTCTTATCATTCCAAAGCTGGACCAACCCATGTGGGCACCCCCGTGTCGGCGAAAACCAGGAACCCATTTATGGGTTGAATTGTGTCTTCCCAAAATTCATATGTTGAAGTCCTGAGCCTATTGGTTTGCAATTTACTTGGGAGCTTTCCAGGTGTCATTTGAAATTAGCCCCTGTTGATGGTGATGGTGATGGCTGTGGTGATAGCATTTCTTACATATTGCTCTCTCCAGCTCCTTTCCACATTAGGATCCGCTTTTGGTCAGAAGCGATAAACCACAGATGCTGAGAGATGGTGCATGGGCGGGGCTGTTGCATTTGTGGGAAGTGGAGGGTGAAGAGCAATGCGATGTAGATTAGGTGAGATAAGGCAGTTAGTACTAAGATCTGGGGTTAAGTTATATTTCAAATAGACCACTCACCCTATACACACACACACACACACACACACACACACACACACACACACACACATCACTGAGGTTGTAACATAAATAAAAAAAAAGAAAAAAGGTACTGGGAACACAAGGTATATTTTCTACTTTTTTTTCTTTTTTAAGCTTCTACAAAAATAATCTGTGAATCTAAGGTTGTGAGAAACCCCCACAATTTGGACTGGCAAAAAGGAAAGCAAAGCTCTCTGTTCCACTGTTCAGGGAATAAAGCTCTGATGATTCGAAAATACAGGCTTTAAAGTGATTAATGCTCGTAATTTGATGAGTGTGTTCAGCCTCTGGATGTACCATCTTCCATGTTACTTGTGACTGGCGGGCAAATGTCCTCTCACATATACGTATGTCCCATCCAGTATTGTTCACATCATTTTGGGGACCGTGAGACTGTGAATGCTCCCTCCCCGTTGTTTTTATAACTAGGTATGAATATTAGTTAATGTTTAAAAAATCCTATGCATATGGGCTCAGACTCACTTTAATCATGTAATAGTGTTTCTTCTACATTTTGTCTATTCTTTACTGCAAGTCACAAAATAAAGAAAGAATGGAATTTATTTTCTGTGATAGCCAATTCAAACCACAAAATCGGGTATGAACCAAGACTGACCTCATGCTCAAGTTCATTGCCTTTGTATCTAAAACAAAAATGCAGTATTATTTTTGTCTTGAAGAACTAACAAAAACTTACTTAAATTCTCATTTTTGTGTTATGCTTGATTAATAAACACACCAACCAACCCCCCAATACAGGCAGCTAAGTAGATTTGAGATATAAAGATACAGTCTCTCAGTAGAGTTAATTTTCTGTTAGCTTTCTCAGGGCCATTTAATGTTTAGCTTTTTTTCTCATATAGGGCATGCACGAACTGTCTGGATTTTGTGGGGCTTAAAGCTTACATAGCTTCAGGCCTCTCCTTAAGGTGAAGGATAGAAGATACACAAAACTAGGTTCAGAGCCTTGAAAGGTGTGTGTAAGTGAGGGGCCCTGAAGCTTAAATTTCATGAGAGTCACAGCAAATCCACCCATGGTTCATGGGAAACAGATCATGTGTTCCAGATGGTGTCTGAAAAATTTCCTGATATGGGCTATTTTTCTGCCAGATAGTCATTAAATGTTTCTTACATTATTAGATAAGTATCTCAGACTCTCTTTTCCTCTCTCTCAGCTACCATCAGTTTGATTAGGCTGATCTTTTAAACATCAACTGGGAATGTACCAAGAGCTTTCACATTCTGACTCTTTTTTGCTGAAAAAAAAATCCCGGGCCAAATGGACTCTTTCCTGTTGTCTGTGGTCTTTCTCATGTATAATCTGTTACAGCTGATGGGCTGCAGAATTGGGAATAAAGTCATCATCTTTCTGCCTTGGAGTTGCTAGGAATTTTTTTTTCTGAAGTTGTGCCGTGAACCAAAAAAAAAAAAAAAAAGCCCACAGGACTCTTACCCTCCATCATTGTTATTGTTGTTCGGCTCTGACCTCAGAAATAATTCCTAGTTCCTCTGAAAGCAGACCTGGCTCTTTCTTGAGCAGATTGCTTGATTGCAATAGGCTCAGTTTCCCCACCCAAAAAATGGGGGTGGTAACAGGACCTCCTCAAAGGGCTGCTTCTAGTGTTGAGTGCAGTAATTCATATGTTGGTCCTTAGGGAAGAGAGCACATTTCTTTGGATGATATTCCCTGAGCTGTGTATGAAAGACATTGAACTTTTCTAATTTTCACATTAATGGGGACAAATTTGATGTTCTGGGCAATGTAATGCGGACTTTCTTCTTGGTCACCTAGATACATTAACATGAATTTTAGCTGTTACCTTGTTTGAGCCACTTCCTATTTTCACATTCCTTCATCCAGTGACACCCCAGACCATAAAGCCAGCACGACCTTTCTCAGGATGCTCAGGTTTTACATTACACAGGTTTCTCAGATATGTGAAAATTTGGCCCAAGTTCCTCAACACATGGCATCTAATAGTTTACCCTAGAAGGCCTAGATTAATGTATTCTTTATGCCAATGAGAGCTATGTGTTTGATGTATGTGAATAAGATGGACAAGCTCCTGCTTTCATGGAATTAGGAATCTAGTGGACAAGGTGGGCAAAAAAAAAAAAAAAAATAGAGAAGGAAGGAAAGGACGGGAAAGGTGGGGAATAAAGGGAAAGAAGGATGAAGGAAGAATATCAAACACAAGACACATGTCAGATATGGGTGTGTCCTATGTGGCTGTATCCCGATTCTACTTACTGAACAGGGTGATGTGAAGGACATGGTAGAAGGTTCACCTTCATTTGGGTGGCTAAGGGAAGCCTTTTTGAGGAGATGACATTTAAATTGGATTGCAATGATGAAAAGGAGCCAACACGAACAACAAGAACATGAGGACATTTCTAGAAGAGGGAATGATGTGGGGAAGTGCTGGGGGCAGAGACAGGCATGGTGTGCTGGAGGCTGGTAGGGTTGTCGCAGAGGAGGCCACTGCAGGCTGGTCAGAAGCCGGCGAGCCCAGATTATGTAGGGGTGAGGAGCGTGGGCTTCACTCTCAGTCTGAAGAAAAGGCACCAAGGACTGATAGTATCGGATTGCTGTCTGCCACCCAGATATTGCCTTATTCACAGTCAAAGCTGGTTCACAACCATTGAGTCAGGCCACTAACCTGGACAAAAGATGTGGGCACGTAGCTGAGTATCTCACCTGCCAGTCTGCATGGAAACAGATCAGTAGAGGAAAGGCATTGCTTCTTGATAAACAAACAAAACACCTCTCACCTCCATTACCAATGTTGCTCCGTTGGTTGGAGCATTCACTCATAAACTAAGAGGTTGTGGGTTCCATTTCCTGTCAAGGTGCACGCCTGGGTTGAGGACCGGGTCCCTGGTTGAGGTGCAGACGACAGGCAACCAATCGCATCAGTATTTCTCTTCCTCTCTTTCCGCCTCCCTTCCCCCTCTCTAAAAATAAATAAAATATTTTTTGAAAAGCAAAACAACAACAAAAAAAACCCCCTCTTACCTCCCCTGCTTCATATCCCCCTTAAAGAGAAGCTCCAAGTGGGCTCAGAGAGGTGAGAAAATATACTCTGAGGATTGTTAGCAGTGTTTCTGGAATAAGCAGCTCATT
Organism: Anoura caudifer; assembly: GCA_004027475.1. Classification (NCBI taxonomy): domain Eukaryota; kingdom Metazoa; phylum Chordata; class Mammalia; order Chiroptera; family Phyllostomidae; genus Anoura; species Anoura caudifer. Next base: position 7,357 of record PVKU01011924.1, read on the forward strand.
CTGAATTGCTCGTGGGCACAGTTGTGCCTTAACCACCTTGACAACCTCAACCACCAGGCCAGTGCCTTCACCGCCATGTCAGTCTCCATAAGCATTTGTGTTTGTTGGGTATTTTTTTATTTCATAGGTATTTATTGGGCACTGTTCTGAATGCTGTAATGGAGGACTGAACAAAATAGACAAACTTCTTGAAGTTTACCTTCTAGTGATATATGAGTATGTCATGGCTGGGGTGTCCAGGTCGTGGTGGCGGTGGCGGTGTGTGTCTACATATATTTTCAGGGGAGCAGTAGGGGAGGAAAAATAGTGGATATTAATGTAGAAAAATGTATGACTTAAAAGAAGGTAGTAATAGTCAGTTTAAAGCAGCAAAGCATGTTATGTACAGGGTCAATCCTGCATGCACTGATTGCACAATAAATAGAACAGTCTGGAAGTTCCACCAAACCAGCACTCAGGTGGCCCCAAGGACAGAATTTTTAGCATCAAGTTGAGGTCTGGCCTGAAAAATGCCTGAATTTTTTTTTTTTTTTTTTTGCATTGGCTAGTGCTCTTAGCAGCCAACCAAGAACCTTCTCCAGCTAGTTAGGGCAGGAAGGGTATTTATGAAAGGATATTTGGTAGGTCACAGGACATTAGGGGAGCCAGCAGAGCAGTGTTGGAGCCTATATGCCAAGAACTATGCCCAAATTGCCTGCAGGACCTCTCCCACCCAGCTCGCTGATCACAGGCCTGAGGCTCAAACTGCCGGCTGCTGCCGGCGTGGGGCTGAGGGGATAGTCAGGACCTCCGTCTGCCTCCTTCGGAAGCTCCACACCTCTCCCCTGTCTTTGCCAAAATTGAGATTTTTTAAGCTTTTTTTTTTTTTTTTTTTAATTAAAGAATACCTTGGGCAGGGAGCTCAGTTGGTTAGAGCATCATCCAGATGTGCAAAGGTTGTGGGCGGGTTCTGCCTCATCAGAACGCATACAAGAAGCAATCCATGAATGCACAAATGAGCTCAACACCAAGTCAATGTGTGTCTCTCCCTCTCTCTCTCTCTCTCCCCCTCCCTCCCTCTTCCCCTGCTTTCTGTCTCTAAAATCAATTTTAAAAAATAAAGAATAATACACATGCAAAAAAATGCACAAAGCATAAAATAATCACTGTATAGCAAGCTTCCCTATAACTACCCATTGGGTCAAGACACAAAAATTTAAAGCACCCTAGAATTTCCTCCCCTGACAAGTCCCTATCTCTCCTCCAAGGCACAGTAGCTCTTCCTGTCCTTCTCTTCTGAGTCAAAAATCTTGTATCTGGTTGGAGGAAACTGGGTCATAGTTATATATTCTAGTCTCAAGGAAACCTGGGAAAGTGAGTTTTTGACATTATACCAGGGAGATCAGGATTTAGGAGATGGAAATTTCCAGCTATGTAGGAAAGTTTTACACAGGTTTGAATAGCCCCACAGTGTAAAAAACGGTTGCCATGTTCCCCATGGGTAAATAGACAGACCCTTTAGGTTGGACCAGGTGCAGTTTCCACTTGTGTAGGTCAATGGTATTTACTGCCAGCAGGCCCTGTGGTTCAACCTGATAGAAAAGACAGTGTCAGTTCACGAGCAGGCATCTGGAGATAGAACAAGAATTGCTCAGGAAAACTGAGAAGCGCTTCAAGCCAGCATCAGTTAGAAATGCAGGGCTTTGAACCTGTGATTTACTATTTTTGTAGCCCCAACTTCTCTCAGTGCCAACTTAGAAGTTTGTTGCAGTAAGACAAGTGGCTCTGTGTGTGCACACATGTGTGTTGTTCAGTAGTGAATGCTGCCAGGAAGTAGCACGGTGGCAATTTCACAGATGGGCTGTGACACCACAAGACAGGAAATTCAACACCTGGGTAGTTGCCAGAGGAGCTGCAGCTCTGTGTGGGGTGGGGCCCACCCTAAAGGCAGGAAGGAGGGTAGCACTACATTTTAGCACTACATTTTATGACAGTTCTAAGTGCCTGTGGTTAAAATGCACACCCTTAATTCAAGGAAATCATCAGATGGCACAAAGCTAGGCTATAATTAGAATCAGCTCAATATTGCTTAATAAGGGAAAAATAGAAATGATTTAGCTCTCCATTTAATGGAGATTTGTTAAATAGTGGAATGTTAAGTAGTGCCTCCTCATGGTGTTGTGAAGAATATGATCAAAATTTAATAAAATCACATGTATAAATTAAATTTCTCTATTTTACTAGTTACTCAAATATGAAGCAGAGTCTCAAGAGGACCCAGTTATTTCTCCTTTCCTTCCTCTAGCATCTTGTATGCACAGAAAGAAATCATAAGATAATGATAAAGTTATCAATAGTTTCAAACAATCTGCTTTGCCCCCCTTAACCAGAAATTCACATCAAATTAATTTTGAGAGTTTGATTTTCCAAAATTATTCTGTCAGTTCTCCACTTCACTTCTTTACATTCCTCTTTCCAAAGTGAATACTCTGGCAAAGAACAGAAAGGAAGCTTAGAGGGGGAAATCCAAAATCACACCTTTAGGATGCATAGGTGATGTGTGAACAACAGGAAGTAGGTCTGTTGTAGATAGGCCATCTCTTCGGTGTATTATTTTTCTTGGCACTCTTGGAATACAGTGTAATCCACAGCTATATAAATCTGTCAACAACCCCCCGATGGGAATGTAATTTGTGAGAGTATTATAGATAATATACAAGGTACACTCAGGGTTTTATAAATAACAAGGTTGCAATCTGGTAGCTAACTTGCATTGGACTGTTCTTATGCGTCAGCACTAGTAAGAGTTATATTTACATACTCTTATTTAATACTTATTTAATAGGAGTACTATGGTTACTTCAAAGAGATTAGTAACTTGTGTAGCCCTCTCCCAGCTAGTAAATGACGGACATGAGATACAAACCAAGCAAACTTATTGATGATGGAGTTAGGTCCCGGGGGGGGGGGGGGGGGTAATCTTGCTTGTTTCCAATCCTGCCTTCACCATTTATTAATTGTGTGACTTCAGAAAAGTTACTTTCTTAGTTTTTTTTTTTTTTTGCCTGTAAAATGGGAGTAACAATAGTACTAAGATTCTAAGTTTGCTATAATAGATCAAAGAGACAATGTAAGTGAAGTTCTTAATACAATGTCTGATACAGAGTAAGCGCTCAATAAATGTAGGTTGTAACTATATTATTATTACTATTACAAAATGCTAAATCATGCTTCTTTAAAAATATTCATGTTCCTTGATCTAGTAATCCTACATTTAGAATCTATTCCGAGGAGATCATCAGGGGTGGATATGCAGGCAGATTTATACACAAGGCTGTTTCTTGAATGTCTATAAAAATGAGATCTTAGAAAAAATTAACTTTGCAACAAGAGAAATAGTTAAATAAATGACTATCAGTAGGCATAAAATGTTTCAGAAAAATATTTAGTCACATAGGGAAACACAAATTTATACATACTACATTAAGGGACGTGCACCACATTATCTCTATAAATACCACATTATCTCATTATCTCAACTTAGAACCACGTGTTATTGATGTAAGAAGTGTTTCTTGAGTGTGACCTAAGTGCAGGCACTGGAGATACGACAGTGAGCTGGCAGTTGCTACCCCTCTTGAGGAGGACCCTCAACCTGACTAATGAACCAGAGAAAAATGCTTGGGTATAGCAGCCACTACTGTGTACTGGAATGTAGACTATTGTGATTGTTTACATTCGTTTGTATTTTTTACGTTTACATTTTTTAAAATGTGTTACTTTCATGATCAATGATACAAGATCCATGCAACAAAATTAATATATCAATAATTACATGCATTTTGTGGAAAAATAGAGTGCAGTAAAGAAAGCCGATCAGGAAGCAGTGCAACCTAAAGGTTCAAAGGCTTCGTTTGAGTCTTGGCTCTGCCACTTACTAGTTGAGTGAGAGCAGGCAAGTTCTTCACCAGAGAGATGAAGAGTTGTTACACGTAAAGCACGTGGACGAGTTTCTGAAACATAAAGATGTCCACTATTATTATGATCATATTTTCAAGGAAATTGAGGAGGTTTAAAAACATAGTATACCCTAAGTAATCATGTGTATTCATTTTTGCTCTTTTTCAAAATCCCACTAAGTAAAGAATTTAAAAAGTAGAAGTCCACACCCTGACCGATATAGCTCAGCTGGCTGGGCGACATTCCACAAGGTGAAATGCTGCCAGTGTCATGCCCGGCCGGGCACTTGCCTCATAGATGCTTCTCTCTCACAGCCAGTGTTTTATTCCCTCGTTTCCTCCCTCCCTTCCCCTCTAGGGAAAAAAAATGTCTACAAGGGACAAAAGGAAAATGGAAATGTAGCACATAAAGATGGCAAATGGATGAATATTCAAATCAGGATTTGGCCAAGGCCAAGGCCAACACCAAACAACTTCATCATTGATTGAATTTCTAGAATACAAAAATAAATCTGAAGTTCTATCAAACTTCAATTATTTTAATTTTATTATATAAAGAGTTAGTAGTCAAATATGAGAAATGTAATGCTGTTGCAAAGTCACAATGCTACAGATTGGTGATACTAAGGAGACTGCGGGCTTGTAACTGAGGAGGGGAGGGCGGCGATATAAATGACACCTGCCTGCCAACGCAAGCAGGTCAGTGTGGTGTCCTCCTCGGCACACTGCAGCATGCTAATGACTTTCTCTGTAAGCAGCTATCGAATTTTGTTCCTGCTAAGCTGCCTTCCCCCCAAAATTTCCTGAATTATATTCTGCTCTGTGTTATTTCACAATGTCCTGGTTCTGTAGTCTGTATCAGACATTTGGATACATCTTATGTGACTGCTTGGGGGATGAGTGCTGATTATTGTTGAACTTTGCTTCTACTTTACTTGGCTGACAAGAAACTTTTAGGTCTTACATGCCTAAAATTATAGTGAATCTGACTGAAGAAATATTTATGTAATGGAAAATTAGTGAAGAGTCTGGTAATTGTCATTGACAATGTGACAACCACAATGGAGGCTGTAAATGATTTAGAAACCACAGGCACATATTCTTCTGCTTATAGCCTCCAGAAAGTAATTATAACACAAAGTAAGGTGACAGGTCTTAGCAGTGAACAGGAAGAAGTGGGCTCCTCCTGTCAGTTCTCCCTCCAGTCCGCCTGAATGCAGGGGAACTAGGGGCTGCCATGCCACGTGCACATCTGTCTTGTTGACTTAAGATCGAAATGTTAAGATATTCAATGTTAAAGCAGCTATTTGAACACATGCAGTTTTTTTTTTTTTTTACAAAACCCCTCACTCAAGGATATGTTCATTGATTTTTAGAGAGAGAAGTAGGGAAACAAAGAGAGAGAAACATTGATCAGTTGCTTCCCATACACACCCGACTGGGGATTGAACCCATAACCTTTCAGTGTACAGGATGCTGCTCCAACCAACTAAGCCACCTGGCCAGGGCTGAACAAATGCAATCTTAAATTGACTTTTATATGTAACATTTTTCAGCCCAGCTGGACCAAAGTTCACTTAACTAAAATGCTTTCTATAAGGAACTTTGCACCTAGAATTCATAGCTTAAGTAAGTTGAAAAAAATATTTTGTGTTCGACTATTAAAAATTGTGTCAGTACACAGCAATCATTTTGACAAGTTTCCATTTTTTGACCTCAATGGACTAAAAATTATAGTGTTATTTTCTTAAAGCAGTTTTGAAAATTGTGCTGTTTTGAAATTTGATTACTAGAAACAACATACTTGATTACCAGAAATATTTCTCCTCTTCGTCATGTGCTTTTTCTCTTTATTATGATTGTATAAAGATGACTTATTATGCACACTGTAGTTCAGAATTTATAGTTTTTTTCTTTCTTGTAAAACTTTTAAGTGGTGAACTTATTATTCTGCCTCTTACCCATTTTCATAACATATGAACAATTCTCAAATAAAATATATTCTTGGAAGACTCATGGCCTACATGGAATTAAATAACTAAAAATTAAGTATAATTTCTCTGATTTATTTTGTCTGATGTTACAAATATATGTGTACCCAATAGTCGCACAAAGTTTGGAACCGTAACTAAATTTCTATTATTCAGCATCACATTATTACTGGAATTCTCATAAATATTTGTTGTTTCTAAAAGGATATATTTTACTGCAGTTAACCCATCTTCTCTCAATAGTCACATTAACTATTGCCCTATTTCCATGTATATTTAACTTTTTGAAAATTCTTACTTCTTTTGTACATACAATGAAAACTTTCACAATTATTAATTATTGTAGAATTTGCCTTTGCAGTAGTAAACATGCATACATACTGTGGCCAACTGAGAGAATTTCAATATACAGGTGCTCCTATACTTATGATAGGGTTTACCTCCTGATAAGACCATTATAAGTTGAAAGTATCATAAGGTGAAAATGCATTTAACTAACCTACCAAACATCTTAGCTTAGCCTGCCTACCGTGAACGTGCTCAGAACACTTACATCAGCCTACAGTTGGGCAAAGTCACCTCTTTGCTGCTGCCCAGCATCACCACAGAGTAATAATGTACTCTGGCCTAGGAAAATCTCAAACTCAAAATTCAAAGTATAGTTTCTCCTGAATGCTTCCACACTATTGTAAAGTTGAAAAATTGCAAGTCGAACCATCGTAATTTAGGGACTGTCTGTATAAAGTACATAAGAAAATTTTGTACCTCAAGTTACATCTGCATATTTTAAAGTGAATATTCAGATACTAACAGTACATCATAATAACTAGTCTTATGTTACTAACATGCTTAATCTCATCTGATATGTTGGTAACTTTTTCAGCCACCTGGTCATTGATCACATACAAACCGTCAGGACAGAAATTGTGTTGATGTTGTTGTTTGGATTTTTGTCTTTTCAAAAGTCAGGACTAAAGCCAAACAGTAGATTTTTTTTAATTATTTATTTTTAAGAGAGGGGAAGGAGGGGAGAAAGAGAGGGAGAGAAACATCAATGTGTGGTTGCCTATCTCGAGCCCCCTACTGGGGACCTGGCCCACAATCCAGGCATGTGCCCTGACTGGGAAAATAACTGGTGACCCTTTGGATCACAGGCCAGCACTCAGTCCACTGAGCCACATCACCCAGGGCCAAACAGTAGACTTTGATAAATTGCAAAGGTGAAGATAAAGTTCAACATATTGCTAAAGAGAACTGAAGACTAGAAAACAGTGGATGGGAAACGGAAAGGCTTGTGCAGAGGTGGCTGACAGAGCCACGCAGAGGAATTGAGTGTCCAGGTGCCTGCAGAGGACGTGCGAGGGGGACAGGGCACATAGCCCTATGGATTCCTGGAGCAGTTCAGAGCCTGGAGACACTGCAGTGTTGCAGAGGGTGGTGGTGACATGCGAGGCTGACAACAAGAAGAGAAAGCTAAGTGTATATGGGGTCACCATCCCTGGTCTCCACTCGCCCCGCAGTGGGAAACACTCCTGCCCCCCACATCCTTCCCCACCTACCTTCTCCAGGGGATTAGACATGTATTTGTTTTTTGTATGTGTGACGTGTAGAAAGTAAGACTAAAGAACTGCAAATTCCAGGTATAGCCGAGCAGAAGAGTACGGAACAAAACTTAAAAAAAATTTTTTTAAAGAGAGGGAAGCTTCTCCCTAACCCCTAACACACACACCACCACTACAAGCAGCCCTTTCCCTTTCCTGCCTTCCGTGGGCCAGGCATGTTCCCTTTCTCCCAAAGAAAAGGGTGAGGGTGCACTCTCTGGAGAAAGCATGTTCAGGCACTGACCTTTGTGGGTCCCCAAATGCAAAAGCCTGTTTGTCAGCCAGCACCTCGCAGCAAAGTCAGTCGGTTGACAAGCCCCAGCCTCACACACAGAGTCAGCACTTAGCTTTTCAGGTCTCGGTCTTAAGCGTGAAGAATCTGGCAAAACTCCCCAGACTTTTGAGGAAAGACTCCATCCAAAACATAATAAAACAGGAAGGACACAAAAAGCTTTAGGAGAAAAAGATGCAGGGAGCCGAAGAAAACCTGCTTCCCTGCCTGTTACTTGAACTACTCCCTCGGCTCCGTCTTTCCACCCAGTTACCTGAGAACAGCAAGCTTTCGGATTCACCTGAAGCATCGTAGGTCTCTCCCATCATTCCTAATGAGATTCCGTCCTGCCTTGGCATATACAGAAATCCAAGTTAGGGTCAGCTAAACGGGGAATTATTTGTTTTATGACTTTATCGTGAAAAAGAAAATACAAAAACTGGCAGAAGCTTTGAAACTGCAGTTGTTCTTTATAATAGAATCCAGGATCAAATTCCTAGGCACACAATCTGCCCACGGAGGCCACAGGGGTGAGGGCTGTTTCCTTCTCCTAGATGATTATCTTACAAACTTTGAAGTGATTGTGATTTTGTTTGCTCAGCTGTCCCCGCTGCTGCCACATGTGCACTGAGGCTGCCTGGCCCAGGGGAGGCTTTTCTCTGGGCCCCGAAGCTCTTTCGGTTAACCTTAGACTCTCTTGATTTCTAAGTGCTCCGAGAGCTTTGATGCCCCGGCTCCATGATCTCCTCCTCCCTCGAGGACATTCACAGAGCTCCGCCATCCTGGGGCCGAGAGCTGCTGGAGGTCGGCCCTGCTAGCTCACCACTCCAAAGGCCAGTGTGAGTGTCTGAGTGGTGACACAGCGCCGCCTCTCACATCACCGTGACAAACAGGCCTCTGGAGGCAGCACGCTGGTGGTTGATTCAGAACGAGACCCCAGAATTCCTGGCCTTGATGCCATTATTCTCTCTACTCCATAAAATAAAGGGGCGAAAGCGGAGTAGAGGAGGCAGGAGACGTACCTAAAGGCAGTGAAATAGCACAGTTCTGGGTGAGAAGGGCAGCGAATCCAGGAGACTGAAGGGCCCCTGGTTTTAGGACTGGGGGGCAGATTCCTGCTGTGAGGATGACAGGTGCCACCAGGACCCTGATGACTTGTCTGAAGATTGTCTCACAAGCCCCAGCCTTTCCTGACCTGCAGCCCATTTCTCAGAGCCAGATATAACTTCTGGGCAAGGAGGGCGATCCTGAAGGAGGGCTTACTTCCCTAGGGCTGTGAGCTTGGATTTGGAACTTCTTATATATTTTTTTAATCCTCACCTGAGGACATGCCTATTGATTTTAAAGAAGGGGAAAGGGAGATAGAGAGAGGGGGAGAGAAATGTTAATGTGAGAAACATTGATCGGTTGCCTCTCATCCACCCCTACTGGGGACAGAACTGCAACCTAGGTACGTGTCCTGACCCAGGATCAAACCCATGACTTTTTGGTCTGTGGGGTGATGCTCCATCCAACTGAGCTATACCAGCCAGGGCTGGCACTTCTTCTTTATCACTGTTATCATCTGCCAGGTTCCCCCAAGCAGAGCTGCAGCTTCAGAGACACAGAGATCCACGAAGGGAAGAAGCCAGGACTGCAATGGGCCATCCCCCCAGGCAGGCAGGAGCGAGAGGAGGGGCCTGCAAAGGAGAAGGCACAGCCATAGGGAGGGAGGACTCCAACCTGCGTGGTGCAGTGGGAAACTAAGAACCTCAAATAACAGAGTTGAACATGCCAAATGCTGCAGAAGTCAGAGGTGAGGGCTGTGGAAGTTTAGAAAAGGTGTCCCTTCAAAGACAACCTTTGCAAAGTTTGTGGTGCTGGAAGAATACTCTGATTGCAAAGAAAAGAGTGAGGTGGGGGTTGTGAGATGGGGGAGGGCAGCAAGAATTTACTACTAGAACAGCGTGGTGTTGAAGGAAGTAGAGAGACATTTAAGAAGGGTTGGCAGATAACCTTGGCCTGCTTACCAATGACAGTTCAGTGTATGATGTTTGCTGTATATGATACACGGCCTGGGAAAGCTTGTCCCTTTGAGGAAGTGTTTTAGAGAAAAACCTTCAAGATTGGGAAAAAAAAGTCTCTGCTGGTCTAATTACAAAAGGTGGGGGACACCAGGTGCATTGTTTAGTGTAGAGGTGCTCTAGCAACATCCACATCTGCGGCTCGTGTTACAGAGCAAAACAGAAAGGTCCGTTATTGTCCGCCGCCTTATGGAAAGACGTCTCTCAAAGCCAGAGATTTGTGAAAAGGAAAGGAAATGTTTATTTAATGCTCTACAGAGTTAAAGTACGAACCTAACATCTCCATTGAAATATCAAAGTCCTTCAGGATACCCACAGAAGCCCACAGTGCCTCCTATCTCCCTCTGCCCTAAGTCAGGGTACCGTAATTGCAAGGAAGAGAAGCACACGTCCAGGATCCAGGCTCTTGACACCGTCAGCTGTGTCGTCGTCCAGGTGGGATCTCTAATTAATCCAAAGCCATGTGGCACCTTCTCATGGCCCACTGGCAAGAGTTCTTTCACCCTTCTTCCAGGCAGTGTCTCTTGTTCCCAGGCCACGCAGCCAAAGGGAGCACCCCAAAGCCACGTGGTTCTTCTTCTACCAAAGCAGTGGGGAAGGGGTCCTCACTCTGGAAAAGCCACGTGGCAATTCTCTGCTAAAGCCACATGGTGATTTTCCCTCATGGACCTGCGGGTCCTGCTCTCTGGTGAAACCGCATGGATCTCCCTAATGGCTGCCGCATCTCTGTTTTTAAATACTGGCGCCAAACCTCCTCTGCAGCCCTATTTCCGACTCCTCCTACAACCGGTTACACCTGCCAGCATTCCCATATATTTCCAAGGTTATTGGGATGCCATCATGAGTTTGGGCAGGCGTGTCCTCATTTTCTGGAGCCAATCTTCTCCAAGCTCCCACACAGGTGCTTTAACTTGGGGTTCCTCCCCC
>PVKU01011924.1:18247-39597 GCA_004027475.1 Anoura caudifer
ATGAAACCAGTTAAAGGTTATAGATATGTTAAATGACCATTCTGGAGGTTATCTGCAAAACCATTGCTATGCAAAACAACTCAATGGCCCTGCTCCATTTGTCCCTTCCCCCAACTCATACCTGTGGGGGAGGGGGTGAGGACATCTTATATGTCCCTCTAATATTTCCTGGACACTGTGAGTTCTGGGCCCCATTCCAGCTCCCTTTTGGGGGCCCCCCTCTTGGCTGCACCCTGTTACACTCGGACAAAGGTTTGAGCTTTGGGAGGGACAGCTGCACTCTTCTCCTGGGGGCTGCGGACCCTGCCCCCTTCTCCCTCCCTTCCTTCAGGTCGTCAGTATATTTCTACCTTCAAGGCCCAGAGGTGCAAGAGGCACATTGCCTAGACTGCCTCCTCTCCGCACATGCTGCAGAGGATCTGGGAGACAGCGGGGACTCTTCGGTAACCCTGGTTATTTTAGGCTTGTCTACCCTTTAGCAGGGGATTGGCACCTGCTCTTTTATTTCCATAAGGGAATAAATAAATTAAAACTTGCAATGACGTTTCTGAAAGGTTAACAACTCCTGATATAAATCCTATAAGGAGTTGTCTGTGATGGGAAGTCAAGGGTGGGGAGGAGAAGAGATAAAGGGAGAGCTGAGGGTTGGTTTCTCAGCTCTTGTAAGGTCTTAGAACTGAAATGAGACCGGAATTGAACTCCCCACTGGCAGTGGCCTCTGAATTCTCTGCCTTGGGAATGTGCTTCAGTTTCTATCGCAACCTATGAATTGTGACTTCAAGTGTGGGCAGCAAGGCCCAGGAATGTTCCCTGTGAAAACACTGCTGAGATTTGATCTTCCGCAGATGGAAACTGGAGGAAACCAGACAGCCCTGCCAACACTGGAAATTTCTGGATGTTTGACATGGGCTGCCTTTAGCTGTCCAATTTGATAGGTGCCACCAATGACATAAGCAGAACTGAAGCCTTCTGGGTAGAGACTCAGGCCTGGTTTTTTCCTTAGGCAGGGCACCCTGTCTTATTCAGGTCTTCTAACCCAAGGACTGCCCAAGCATCACTGATTAACCTGATGATGATGAGGAGGAGGAGGAGGAAGATAGTGCCAATATTGAGAACTTAACTGTGTGTCCGGCACTGTCCCAAGTGCTTTGCAAATATTGTCTCACTGAACTCTTTCACAACCCAACAGGACAGCGGCATTGTCATTTCCATTGTGCAGTCATAAAAGGGGTAGTGGTGAAAGCAGGTCTCCACCACTTACATTAACTATATGTCAGCTTATGTTAACATGGCATCTGCTCTGCTCAGTAACCTTGCCAGACACTGGAGACCAAAGGAATGTGTGCAATGTGTTGTAGATGGTATAATGCGCGTGGGGTCGCATGCAGGCATTGCAGTGGTTGAGTGCAAGCCTTCGTATGGGAATCCCTGGGTTAGACTCCTGACTCCACCCCCTTGGGTAATTGACTTAGCTTTTCCGTGCCTCTCTGTCTTCATCTGAATCAAGAAAATAATAGTGCCTTCCTCACAGGAGAGTTGGGAGGATGAAGGGAGACAGTCGATGCATAGCATTTAGCACAGCACTTGCACACAGTAAATTCACTACATATCAGTCATTATAACCATAGTTCAAATGAACCATGCATTTGTTAGAAAGACACCACAGAGTTAGTAATCTCCAGGATCTTGGGAGATAAGAAGGTGGAACATTCTGGACATGGCTTGAAAACAAAGAACTGAAACATAATTAATTCAGAATGGTTGTAGTACACAACTTTTGTTTTCTTGCCTGTACAGCACATACTCTCTCTTCCTCTGGTGAAATGGCCCAGCTTTATTTGGGGAAATGGGCCTTCCTGGTTCTGTGGGGTTCTGACGTGGTTCCTCCCCATCAGCCTACATGGGCTCCTTTCCATTTCCCTCCTGATTTACTAAGCTCCTGGGATGGCAGCTGGGCTGCCGACAGTCCTCTTCCCTGTGCCGTGAGGAGAGCCTGCTGGAGGCGGGGAGAGTGAGTCGAGCTCTGAGGAGCTCATTTGTACCTCTGCCCCCAGCTGTGCCCGAAGCTGGATGCACACCGGGTGCCCCTGACTTGTGATTTTGAGAGTCTTCTTTTTTTCCTTAAGCCATTTGAACTCAGTTTCCATCTTTATAATTCAAAGAATACTCCAGATATAGTTATAAATGCTATTTGAATATATCCCTAAATCCTAGGTAGAGTGCAATTCTATATTTTATTACTTACAGAATATTTTTGTAGGCATACAGATTTCAAAAGGTAATAACAATAACTCCACCTATCCCTGATCTCTCTGCCAGCCCCGCACAAAGTTGATTAGGTTAAGTAATTTGTTCAAGGAATAAAAAACAGAGGTGCGCTTCAAACTCAAGTTTCCTGACTGTGGAATCTATGAGTTTCCTACTGCAGCAAGGCTCCACATCACCTGGGGCGAAATTTTTTTCCATCTGAATGCATTTTTGACATTATTACAATATAAAAGTCGGTGAATAAATAGATTAGTTTAGCAGAATTCATTTTGAATGTCTTTTGTGGGTCATTCTGTCTGAGAAGGACAGCTGGAAGGCGAGCTTTCTATTGTGCTGCTCAGGTGCAACCTGCCTGCCCCGTGCCCATCGCACAAACCTCGTTTCCCAGGGACGAGCTTGGTTTCTTCTTCTGGGAAACACGAAATTAATATGTAGTTTACAGTTTCCTCTGTGTGAAGTGAACTATGAGGAAATGGGGCTGAGAGTGGCCTTCGCCTTCAAGTAGCTTGATCTCCAGTGGGGAAGATACAAAGGCAGTGAACTGAATCTCTTGCAAGCCAGTGAGGTTTGTGCTGCTAATCAGCACAATGGGCTGTAGCCACAGAAGAAGTTCTGAGTATTGGTGGGAATGGGTCCATCGGGGAAGAAAGGCTTCCGGGAAGGGAAATATTGAGCAATGTCTTGAAGTGTGAAAGAATTCCTCAGAAGGATGTATACTCAGGTGACCTAAGAGTTTACAAAGCTGGATCCTAGAATGCTCTAAGATTTCATGGTTGGCTGGCTGCCTGTAGGCATTGGGCTGGGAGCCCGGAATACAACAGGGATATAGATGGAGTCCCCATGGTCACAGCACTTACAGTTGGGTGGAGAGGACCAGCAAGGGGACTCAGTGAAGGGCAGTGAGAGTAAAACTCATGCAGGGTGCTGGGAGCACGCAGCAGTGGCCCTGTCTTTGAGGTTGGTCCTGGAGACTTGTGGTAAGACAACCCCTTTAGGGAATGGCAGGTGGTTTGCTAGAGCATTTCTACAGGGGCTGGAACCGGGAGATGAAGTGAGAGCCTATGTAGGAACCAGATGGAGACAGGAGAACTCAGGGAGGAGTTGGGATTGTCCCTAACCCCACCCTCTGTCGCTGACATTAGGTAAATGTGAAGGGTCGCTTCCAATAAGACAGATTAGAGGCTTGTAACAAAGAACTCTAGTTGTTACTCTAGTTCTCATTATTTGATCCCTACTTCCTCAGCTCATCCTCACAAAGAGTTTCCACTTCCTTCTACTTTATTTGTTATGCACAGGCCGAAAACGACATTTCTTACCTGTGAATAATATTGCAGGAATGGCCCCCCATCAATTGCAGTGATGGCAAAGCAAGTATCTTCCCTCTACCCAAGCCCCAAGGCATTTCTCCCCTTTTCTGTGAGCCACGTGGAAGACAGGGGTTAAGAATTACAAAAAATAGTCACGGGGATGTCAAGCACAGCATAAGAAATACAATCAATAATATTGTGATAACTACGTATGGTGCCAGGTGGGTACTAGACTTACGGGGAATCACCTCCTAGTTATATAACTGTCTAACCTTTTAGCTTGTACATCGCTTGTACAATTAAATATTGAATGTCAACTGTATTTGAAAATAAAAACAAACTTTAAAAAAGAAATCCTTAAGCTATTTATACCAAGTAGGATTTGTTTATTCTCCTGTGCAAATTAAAATTAAAATGGAATTAAAAGAAATTAATGCCACTGCTACATCAAGGAGGAAACCGTATTCCTCCATTGCCTTCCATAGGAACAGGCCTGCTGTGTATCAGCTGTAGTGCTTGAGATTAACCACTAGGTGGCAGAAGGGGATAAAAGTTTTCCTCAAAAGGACCTTTGTCAAGTGGGGTATTAGACCTTCCTGGTTCTCTTCTAGCTTTGTTTCTCCGGGTTTGTTTCAGGGTCTCTCAGGTGAGGTTTGGGAGGCAATTACAGTACGATCTTTGAGGTAGAAAGGTTGTCTAGGTCAATGATTCTCAGAGTGTGGTTCTCAGATTCCTGGGGGCGGGGGGGGGGGCGGTCACTGAGACCCTTTCAGACTGACCATGAAGTCAAACTCTTTTTGGACTAATACAAAGACATTATTTGTCTTTTTTTCCTGGGTCGATATAGCTGCGCCAATGGTGCGAAAACAATGGTGGTTTAAACTGCTGACATTTAAATGTGAAGCAAAATACTGGCACCAAACTATCGGTAGTATTCTTCACCATCGCACATTTGTAATAAAAATAAAAATAAAAATAAAAATAAAAATAAAATAAAATAAAATAAAATAAAATAAAATGCCAGTTTCACCTAAGAATGCCTTTGATCAAGCAGTATAATTATTAATTTTACTAAATCTCAACCCTTTGATGGGGGGTTCAAATGTTGGGAAATTTTTAGTTTTACGTAATAGCTAATAAGCTTAGCAATGTATGTAACAAACTATTGTCCCAGGAACTAAAGGGATGACCCACCCTGACTCCAGGAGACTATAAGCAGCCCCACCTTTGTGCCTCAGGGTGACTGCAAGCAATTCAGGATGGTATCTGAGTCATTGTGCTCCAGGGTGAGATGACCACCACCCCGGGCACAGATAAAGAGACCACTGCCCAGGGAACTAATGGAAGAATGCTGCAGCCTTTTATCTGATTAACTTCTTCCCTGAATTCCAGCCCCCTTACCTACACTTTCCTTCTCCTTATAAAAAGGGTTGGTGTAAAATGGAATTTAAGACAGTCTGTTAGGGTTCAAACCTGCCCTCTTCTCAGGTTGCTGGCCATCTGAGTAAAGTGCCCATAAAGATTCAGTCCCTGTCTCTGCTTATTGGGTCTGGTAGATGACAGGAAGCATGAAGGACAGCCTTCCGGGTTTCACTTTGAATTCATGTCTTTTTAGGTTTTAGTGAGACAAAGTTGAAGCACACAAAAAGCAGTTCTGCATATCAAAGTAGGATGGTTGTCTTGGAGAAAAACATTTGTGCAACCTCAACAAGATTCCCTTCTTTGAATACCGTTTTTACTTAGAAAGAGAGAAAGAGAGAAAGAAGCCACACAGTCTGGCAAACAAATTATAGTTTCTCATACTCCAGGTATTTGGCAGGTATTTATTCAAAAGTGAAGTGAGCCAATCCCTCTGAGAAAAACAACTAACACTACTTGTGCCAACAATCAATTTTGAGCTTTCTAGTGAAATGAGAAATTTGGAAAACTTGGATCTAGCACAGTGAACTTCACAAATTTTCCATATTTGAAATTTTCTGATAAATTTGGTGGTGACATTAATTAATTTGATATATTTGAATATTGTATGATGAAATGTGTCAAAAATCTGATTTGCATAACCCATTGAATCCTGAGTAAAAGATCTATTCAAAGTGCAAGAAAGATCAATATATTTTAATGTAAGAGAATACAAAAAGTTCATCAACATGGTTTCAGATTCCACGTTGTTACTAATCTTTAAGATATTAATATTGGTAGTTTGGTATTGTACCAATAATTACAAGCATATCTGAAACATCTCAGCCTTTCCAGCTGCTCATCCATGTGAGGCTGGATTTTCTTCACATGCTTCTAACCACCAACTCTACCATGTTTGAGGAAGTGAATGTCTTGGATTTGTTCCCTTGTCCTTTAACTACCACAGATAAACATGTGTTCCTCCTTTGTCTACAAACTCTCTTCTTTAGAAAATAAGATCCTGATCTATTATCTTGATTATAAGATAATTTCACTTGGCTGTTTATGCTTTGCCAACAGCAATCTGATTCTATCACCTTGTATTGTAAATATTTTGCAGTTTACACACACCATACGGTCCACTCACATGCCCTAAGGAAGAGGAGGTTGAGAGGGTATTTACTCACAGCCATACTAGCTCTGGCTTTTGGATTCATTTGCTGCCCCATTACACTGCTCCCTTTGGAAAGCAGTTCTCCACTTGGGTGACTTGTTAGAGGAGGGAGGGAAGAAATTGGAGACCAATCAATTCTGCATTTGGTAAAGACCTGATCTGTGTTGCTTAGGCAGGACTGGCAAGGGTGAGATTCTTGTTTGTGGTAGTAACTGTCTGAACTACACGCAAATTCGGATTCTTTATTCAAGTGGCAGGGAGCCCTGGGAATAGGGAAAAAATCCAATTTGCTTCAGAATCAAAGGCAGTGGCTCCTTCCAGTTGAGCCCTCAAGGGGGCACTAGAGGGTTTAATGTGTCTGTGCAAGTGAAGTGGCCTGATACTGGCCACCAGGTACTGGGCTCTGTTCTGAATTGCAGTGTCTTCACTTCATCCCTTGTTACATCTTTGTTTCAAGTATAAACAGAGCCGCAGAATAACCTCAAGTGAGGGGAGCTGAATACACTCAAAAGGATGATTTCTTCAGAAGCTAAGAGCAGTTTGTATAATCTGTCAACAGCGTCTCTTCCGTTTATTCTGTTTTCCTCCTTTAGACAACTCCTCTCTACACTTGGCAACTTTAGCAATATTTACATTTGTACGGCCCCTCTCAGTTTTCAAAGTATTTATACAATCATTAGGAGACAGGATAGTGAGAAACTAGGAAAATTCCTTGGCAAGGGGCACAGGGACACTGAGACAGACAGTTGAAACAACGCAGAGCAAATTACAGCTAGGTGCTGGCAGTCATCAGGGCTGAGGAGCCCTGAGTGCCCAGCAGGGGGCAGAACCAGTGTGGGGGGGACCAGGACCTCACCCCGATGGTAACCTCCCCTCCCCTGGCCTTTCCTCCCTGGAGATAACATCTAGGCCTCCGTGGTGTTTCACTCCAGGCCCTGAAAGCAGCAAAGCCAGGGGGGTGATGCCAGGACCCACCCCCACCCATCTGGCACTGACCAATCGGTGGAGACCACGACCCTGAAAGAGCACACCTAGAGAACTGATGAATATTCTACTGACACCCTCTCTTGAGGTCTCCCTTAAGATTCCAGCCTGCAAGAGAGAGATGAAAACCCTTAAGGCAAAGGACCCAGAATGCACTCTCCCTCAGTGGAGCTGCCTGTGCCATTCCTTTCCCTTCTTCTTCCCCCACTTCTTTCCCCACAGGCACGTGTCTCCTGAGTCCTTGGGCAATAGACAGCTGGCAGGTTGTCCCAGGCTAACCCCCTGAACCTGTCCCTAAGGCCCCCTTTTCTCTGACTTCCCAGTGAGCTAAGGCAGCCCTGCCTAAGCTTTCCTGTTGCTTCTTCCATGCTAAGCCCTTCTTTGTCTTACTGTTCCCAGCTTTAATAAATGTACCCTCATAGTCCCCTGGACTCATGTTGTGAAATCTTTTCTACATGAAGTCAAGAGCCCACTCACTACAGGCTGGCCCTAGGCAGACCCACTCAGAGCCAGGCCCTGTCCAGTAACAATTATATTCAATGAACTTGAGAACAGAGCCTTAACTCTGTGAGGAAAGTCAGCTAAGTGTTACTGGCCTGCGGTGCCTTGGTTTTAAAATAATATACAAGATCACTCTAGACTTGCTTGGACAATAAGCTGGTAAGATGGGGAAGAACTACCCCAATGCAGCTTCCCACAGGCCCAGCACCACCTTCCACTTAGAAAAGAGAAAGCACTGGAGTCCAACATTCCCCAGACCAAGGAACCAGTGTTTCCAATTCACTCAGATCAGGGTGGGGGCTCAGAATGTGCATGTCTGTCAAATTCTCAACAGATGCACAAATTGGCAGTTACAAAATAGTCACAGGGTATAGAGTACAGCATAGGCAACATAGTCAGTGATGTTGTGGTGACTATGTAAGCACCAGGTGGGTGCCGGGGGTGCTGGGGGAGCACTTTGTGAAGTGTGTGATTGTCTGGCCACCATATTGTATGCCTGAGACCAATACAAAGTAATGTTGAAGGTGGACTGTTGTTGAAAAAAAGTTCCCAGCAGAAGCTGGCAGCCTGAGGACTGCACTTTGATAACTGCTGCTCGAACCCACACCACATAGGTCTGCGGAGTCGGTTTACACCCTTGTTGCTAGGTGGGTGGCATCCATGTTTATGAAAGAACCCATCTATTTTTTAAAGTTTTATTTATTTATTTTTAGAGAGAGAGGAAGAAAGGGAGAAAAAGAGGGAGAGAAACATCAATGTGTGGTTGCCTCTCACATATCCCTACTGGGGACCTGGCCTGCAACCCAGGCATGTGCTCTGTCTGGGAAATGAACCGGAGACCCTTTGGTTCACAGGCCAGCACTCAATCCACTGAGCCACACCAACAAGGGCTGAAAGAACCCATCTTTTATGAATAGCCCTTTTTACTGATGAGGAAGATGAATAGGGATTGTTATTTATCCAAGGTCACATCGATAAAAATTTGGTATTCTGAAGTAGACCCAAGACCTTCCGATTCCTAGTCAAAGGTAGTTCCTAAAACCATTAGCCTTGTGTAACTTTATAGCAGACACAGATGACTGGCAATTATTACTAAGTGATCAATAAATATATGTCTAGTTGGACTTTTTGCCGAGCATGATCTAAGAAAACAGCAAAGGAAAAATAACCCTCCCTGTTTTTACTCATGGCACATTGTAAGAGATAGAAATGTCCTTCAGTACAATTAGGAACATCAGGCCTGGACACATGTAAAATACTTAATTTCAGCTCTTTAAAATCACGTCTAAATGCTCTTGGATTTCCAAAGATAATGATTTTTACCTGACTTAATACAATTTTTTTAATGTTTACTCTGAGCAAATAACTCTGCTGGGCTGTAAATGAGAACTGGTCATTGTCTTAAAGAAATGTATCACCCAGCGGGAGGAAGCAGAATGTTCATAGTTAACGATGGTATTACTGCAGATGGAGAGTAACGTGTACTAGAGCAAAGGCCCGCAGTGCGCAGTGCAGGGAGACAAGGCGGGGAACAGCCTTCACTTAGGAGAGTTAATGAAGGATTTGTGGAGGCAGTGGCATCTAAACGGCTTCTACAAGGTAGGAGCACGTTGGCTGGTAAACCAAGGGGAAGCATCCCTAGGCAGAAAAAAACGGCCCGTGAAAGGATACAGGTAAACAGGGCTTGTGTGGGGGAGCAGCTGCTCTTCCATGTGGTCTGGAAGAACACACGAGTGCATTGTTAGGTACGGTGGGAATATCATCGGGAACAGCCGGGAAGTACCCAGCAGTTCCGAGCCAGCAGAGACACGCTCAGAGGTGTGCTGCTGAGGAGGTGGCTGGGGCAGGCAGCAGTATGAAGGACAAGTGAAAGGGACAGGAAGAGACCTGTGCGGAGGACACTTCGGAAGTGGACATGAGTGAGAGAATGGGTGTTGAGTCTTTCATAGAAAATCTGTTTTTGAACGTGGTTTCGCGTACCTCTCTGACTTCAGCAAAATGCAACTCTCTTTGAAATTTAATTTTCTCACCTGTGGAGAGGGAGGGTAGATGTCAGCTAATGTCAGAAATCCCCAACATTCTGGGATGCTGAGACTCTTATTTGCCCTCTGCTGCAAATCTACTTCTGGGTGGCTTAGGTAAATTCTTCCTACGTTAACTTTGCTAAAATTAAGTGTGGTTCCAGTTAAAATCACAAAGTAAAATAAGACGCAATTGAAGGGTCCCATGGATCTGGCCATACTTTGGGGTAGAAAAGAAAAGACAAAATTCTTGTGTTAGAAGGTATTCGAACCTGCCTTATTAGACTTATTTCAGCTATACCAACTTTTCAGGCATGGTGGATTTGCAACAGAGACTATTTTATCTTGCTGAGTTCACAAACTCATGGGACGGGAAGCATGATTTCAACTTTAAAGATGTGGTAAATTACTTAGGTTACTTCTTATAAACACAAGGGTTTACATCAGGGGTAGAGGTCAGGCTTCATGACTATATCTGGAAATCTTAGGGAACAGATGAATCATATAACCCATCACTTCAACCGGAAAGCAAATGTATCCTACTGTTAGAGTTCATCTCAAAGTGCTGTGTGAAGTAAAGGGAGCTGGCAGAGCTCTCGGCCCACCCCACGTACGGGGTGTGATGGTCCAGCACAGACTGCAGCCAGAATACCGAATGTTGCCTTTTGTTCTTTCCTAGGGGGTGGAAGGATATGGAAAACAATGCTCTGGCCATGGAGAAGATTCAAGGGAGTAAAAATGAGTCATCACTGGCCGCCAGGAAACACCAGGAGTTCTCTAAATGGAATAAAGTCCCCCTGTACCTTGGGTGGGAGGCGAGGTACTGAGGGGAAACGGCAGCTGGCAGAGGAGCCACAGCTGGAGAAAGGGCCACTGCAGCCAGACAGGCTCACGACCGTGGGGCAGGAACAGACCCAAAGGGATGTAGTTTATGCTGGTTTCCTGTGGATCCCTTAGGGAGATTTTTTTTTTTTTTTTCCTGAGCTGCCCTTGTGATTTCCTAATCCACTGCCCCAGCCTCCAGTCTCCACCCTGTGCAGTGTCATCTGCATGAAAATGTGGAGAATGTGACCAAGTATTCGGTAGGACCCAAAGGGCTCTGTGAGTTATGAAGCTGCCTGGGCTGCCTGCTACACAAAGGGCCTGGCATAAGCTGGGGCCCTACGGCCCCAGGGCCCTACGCAAGAAAGGCCTGAGGTCAAGAGACATCTGGAGTTACTTCCAGGCCCTGAAGCAGGGATTCGGGGTAATTTCAGGCACATCCTGCCCGCTTACTGGAGCTGGGACATGGGATTTGAGCTGGATTCTTTCTTGCTTTCTTGTGCTTCGTTAATTAATTAATTGCTTTTTTTAAAGCATCCTATATCTCTCCATTTATTTGTGTATTTAGTATTTCTAGATAAAGTCTTTTTTAAAAACCTTTCTTATTAAGGACATTTTCAAACAGACAGAAAATTGATAGGATAGTATGATGAACCTGCACCACCTACCTTCAACATTTATCAATGTTTTGCCAAATTTGTTTCACGTTCATCTCCTTCATTTTTCCCCAAGAATATATTGAAGCAACTCCCAAACATCGTATCATTTCTACTGTAAAAACTTCAGAATATATTGCTAGCCAATAAGGACTTTTTAAGAGCATAACAATACAACTACCATGTGCAATAAAATCAGCAATTGTTAATGTCACATAATACCCTGTGTTCTGCTTTCTCCAGTTGTCTGAATATGTCTTTTGTAAAGTTCATTTGAGTGGAGTTCTCAGGTATGTATGTTTTTCCAACATTACCAAGGAATTCTCCAGTTCTCAGCAGACACTGAATAGGAGCCCTACAAGTTTCACTCAGTCTGACGCTATCTACCTGGAGACCCCATCAGACTCCACAGGGTAAGGGCTCAGTCCCACAAGACTGCCCCACTTCAGATGCCAGTTGCAAGTCCAGGCCGTTACCTGCGCTCCTGACTGGCTACAGATCCCTCCTCAGGTTGGATTTATTTGCTAGAGCAGCTGGTAGAACCCAAAGAGATGTTTAGTTTTGTTTACCAGTTTATTGTGAGGGATGCAGATGACAAACAGCCCAATGCAGAGATATGTAGGGGGGGGTCCAGATGGCCCCAAGAGCAGGAGCTTCTGTCCCAGCGGAACTGGGGTGCACCACCCTCCTGGCACATGGATATCTTCACCAATCTGGAAGCTTAGCAATTTTTGTTGTTCAAGAGTCTTTATAGAACTTAACCCTAACACCCCCCCCCCCCCCCCGTGTCCCCATCCCAGAGCTGGGTGGGTGTGGCTGAAAGTTCCAACCCTCTAATCACTAGGTCTTTCTGGTGACCATCCCCATCCTAGGGCTACCTAGGGGCCACCACTGTAAGTTACCTCATTTAGCATAAACTCTGTTGCACACTAAAGTGTTTCCTTAGAATGACAAAAGACACAAGCATCCAGGAAATTCCAACAGTTTTAGGAGATCCTTGTCAGTAACCGTGGACAAAGACCCAATAGTATATTTCTTATTATATCGTAGAATGTAAACAGGATCTACACTTAACACACTCTTTTTTTCATGACATTTATTTGTAGATGAAATTAGGTCATAAGTTTCCATAGAATTTCCCGCATTCTAGATTTGGCTTAATGCATCTGTGGATGAAAAAGAGGCCACATACTAACCCTGACAAGCTCAGGGGAGGCCTGCTCGGTGGGCCTTACAAACCCAGAGACAGAAAGTAACCACATAGAATGGTCTGGGCATAAAAGTTCCGAAGTAAAAGTAGGTCAAAGTGGGTAGTCACGTCCTCGGCCTGTAGCTTCCTTGACAAAGGTCGGTCTTTATCTTGGGTGAGACTGTCTGGTGTCTCTTTGCAGCTAAGATAACATACCTTTCGAATTCCAGTCTTGTCCAGACCCCTCAGGGCCCACCCACGACACCAGGGCATAGACCACAGAGCCCCTCATTGTTCTCTTGCTCCCCACACACCATCTCCATGTGCTGTAAGTATTATTTATTAACTATCCTGTACCCACCAATGTAAAAGAAGAACGTGCCTCTCTGTTTTACCTTTTATCCAATCCCAGAGATTTCCCCACTTTGCTCTCTCCTGCCCCCTTAATCTACCACCAATGGCTTTCATGTAACCCTCCTTATACCTCCTTCTTTGAGTCTGATGTATAAAATGAGCTATAAAACTGTTCTTCTCCAGAGCATTTTCTCAACCTGTGGTCTTATTGATTCAAATAAACTCGTACAAATTCTCTGCTGGTTTAGACCATTCTTACATCCACATACCCTTGTGATATTTTTTCAAGAATTAGTTTCTTTTAATGGGAAAAGGTATTTAGAGACTACCTTGTAGATAGAAACGATATTCTTTGCTACCACATTGTCTTCATTTTTGGATTTCTCAGAGTGAACAGTGAAGAAATAAACCTTTGAAAAGGAGAAAGACTGAGTTCCTATTGGTATTTCCAATTTATAATTACAGAATTTTAACTTCATTTATTTGGTTTTATATTTGTATCTTGTTTTTTCCTTTGCTAACCAACTTGATTTCTATGATGAGAACAATTACTTATTAGCTGTAGTTTGCAACATTACAGAATGTAGGTTGAGATTTCTTTGCAACAATTATATGGAGGCAATGTCTATTATGCTTCGGAAGATATAGTTCCTTTCTGCACTGAGGTTTTCTTTTATTCCCTTTATCATTTACGTTTTCACAGTTCAGATTTTTTTAAATATCTAGTGAACCTTTGCTGTTGCTTCAAAAATAAGAGATACTAAATCATAGTATTACTGATATTAGTAAGGTTACTGAAATAAGGAAATAAAATCAAAGAAGCTAAACAAAAACCCCATAACCTCCCATATGAACAGTAAGTATCAGTCTGAACTATTAACCTAAAGATAAAAGGCCAAAGTGAGAGGCCGCAAGCATTTATTTGAGATCTAAATGAATAGCTCTTTGGGAAGGACTGATTCAGGCAGAAACCCAAATAGTGCTCCAGTTAGGAGGTGAAGGGTATTTATGGGAAAGGAAAGGGGAACAACTGCATAAATAGAAAAGATTTCTATCAGTACAGATAAGCTCACATAGTAATGCTAATTCTAAAGAATGCCTTTAATTTTCAGCTTGTGCTCATAATGTCTGCTTTCCTGTTAGCTTTGCAAAGAGTTGTTTCGAGTACAATGCTGCTTTAGGCTCAGTCTGAAGGTTACTTTGCCCAGTTTTAACATCCCAAAGGTTTGAGGAGTAAGACATGCAAAGCAGTTCCTTTGGAATGGCAGCTCCAACTCCATTTTGACATGGTTCCCTTTGTATTATTTTTACACTGAACTCATGTTTTTCTCTTAAAATAAATAAAAAATACATATTTCATCACTGTGCCCCTTGAAAAGGCCTAGACATAATGACAGTCCAGTAGTAATAAGCACAGCAAATGTTTAGGTTGTGGCATCTAATTACATTCCCCACTAAGAGGAACTGGAACTTCCTGGAAAAATGCCTGATTCCAAGTCTAGGGCAATAAATTAGTAAGTCTGGGACATTGTTTTCTGTTGAAGAAGAAACAAGGAATCCTTTCCAAACAAATGGAGTCACATCAAAAGCCACAAAAGCCACCTTTGAGGCTCTCATTGACTGGAGATGAGGAAATTTGAGCATGAAAAGAATTAGAGCATGTCAGATACCTAAAGATTCATTAATTTATTCATTTTTTAAAAAATATTTTATTGGTTGTCTTTGGAGATTGCCTAGGATCCAGCTCATTTCTTAAAAATGTATTGAAAAGGAAAATATCAAGAATTTGTCCTACCTTTTCTGTACATGCCCATTCAGGAAAACCAGGTTGTTGGTGAGGAAAAGTACTTTATAGAAGAATTCCAACCAGTACATGCAGAAGGAATGAGAGAATTTTAAAAATCATCACTCTGCGACACCTACTGAAATAATGAATCTAGGCAACAACAATCAGGATTTGATGAGACGATTAGGTTAAAAGCCAATGAAGAACTTCATAATAGAACTCTCAGACTGTTGTCACCGGAGCTTACCAATCCATCTTGTTATCGTTATAACAACCGAACTAGGTGATCATGCCCTACAATAGAAAAGGCCCAGCACACCTTAGGAAGTATTCTTGCCTAAAAAAATTAAACCTGAATCTTATCAAGTCAGTAGATTTAGCTATCTCTAAATAAGCAGAGTTTTAAAGACAATAGAAAAAATAAATCTTGATAAGCATAAGGAAAAAAAGGAAACTGGGTGTTTCCAAGAGAAAATTTAAGTGAACGCAATAATCTGGTGAGTAACCAGCTCCTCTCCAGAGCTCTGTTTCGCTCCACATTGTCACCACCAGCACCAACTGCCTCTCTTCCACACGGTTCTGGTAATACACAGACATTTGACTATTACGACTCGTTTATTTTTTCATGGCTATCTTCCTCCTGTTTGCATTTGTAATGCCACCTACTCTATGCCATGATAAAAATCTCATGATTGATATGATTTACAGGACTTCGGTTTGTTTATGTACTTAGACACTAGATTTATATTTCCTGAAGTCACTAACAGGGAATCGCACAAGGAAGCCCTGTCTGAATCCCAGTGCTGGTGGGGCTTAACTCGATCCTCCTAAGCTGGGTTGGTTCTTCTCCATTGGCGGGTCCTGGCTGGTGTTGCCACTGAATTCCTGACAGCAAACTGGGGACTCATTTTTCTCCTGAGCCTACTACCCACCATCCACTTACTACAGGGACTGCAAGCAGAAATTTTTTTCTTTCTTTCTTTTTTTTTTGGTTTTTAAAAACTAGCCTATTTCACAACAGAACTAACAACTAGCTTGATTCAAGAATTAAACCTCTCCCAGTACAGACTTCTCCTTCTCCTGAGAGGCAGGGGCTAGGAGGAAACAAATGCGCCTTGTGCTCTGCCCTCAAGGTCAGCAGATTGAATGTGGCCTTGTGTGCGTAATGAATGTACAGTACATGACATCATGCATATTCAGTGGGCTTTTCCAACCGCCTGTCTCACTAATGACCAAAATCTCTCTTTTTAGGGAAGCACTTATCTTTGCCTTCTGAGATGATTTTACTATCCTGGGACTTTTACCTTTTTTTTCCATCTTACCCATAATTCTTCATCTTCCTGACTTGCTCCTTGTTCTTTCTTCTCCTTTCCTCTGCTCTCCTTTTTTTCTTCTTTTCTCTCCTTTCCTTCCCCACTGCCTGCCTTGTTCTCTCCTCCCTTCCCTTTTCCTTCCTCTCCTTTCCGCATCCTCTCTCTCTCTTGCCCTCTCCATTATGCATATATAAAACTAATAAAGATGTCTGACCTCAACGATTAATTTTAGGTGGATAAATGGAAACTTCATATATCGCTTTTACCAAGTTCCAATCCTGCCTCTCCACCAGACTACTGAACACTTGTGTTTGGATATCCCAGTATGAAATCTAATGTAAAACTTATAATTTCCCAAAAAGACTCTCCCTCCCATTTTCTTTGACGTTGTGAATGACGAATTCTGCCCAGACTTGGAGCCTCACAGCTCTCTCCTGTTCTTTCACTCTGTTGAGTCAGGCAATGAATTCTGTTTTTTCAGTCTTTAAAATGCATCCTCGCCCCTCCCTCCTCTCCACTTCTACCATCACCAGGTGGTCTAGACCTTGTCATGCTGAATTACTGTATAGACCCCTTTATGCTCTTCCACCCTCTACTCATTTTTGTCCTTGGGTCCCCAGGACCCACTGCTCCCCACCTCCAGATGAGTCTCACTTGAACACTGCTTAACTCACATCACACCTAAAACCTTGGGTAAATGCCTAACGAAACCTTCCCTTCAGCAGCCCAGGTCGTCAGGCTGGTATTTGACTTTTCATACCCATTTCCACCCAGTCTGTTCACCCTTCTTTCCACCCAGATTCTGTATTTACAATGCTTATTTCCTGACCAAGTCCCACCTTGTGCTTTTATTCTCACTTAGGATGCAACACTGCTTCTTCTCCAATGTCTATGACCTATCCATTCTGCAAGTCCACACAAAACCCTCTGCCTTCAGAAAGGATTTATGGAGGAAATGACTGATGTTTGGTTTTGCTTTGCAATAACCCCATGGGCAGTGGGAAAAACAAACAAACAAACAAAAAAAAAAACATGACTTGGCCATGTGTCGGTGTGTTAGGTATTTGGGGGTTCATTATCCTACTCTCTCTACTTTTTTATATGTTTGAAATCTTCATTATTAAAAAGTTTAAATGAAAAATGAAACATGGATATGAAACATGGTGTCCTATACCAGCAGGACGTAGCAATGGGCAGATGCCAGCAGAATGGCAAGTTGGTTGTGGGGAGTGCTGGTGGAAAAGAGGTGGCTGGTGGCCATGTAATTTCCTATAAAATTAAATCCTACAGGATTTGTGACTATTCTTTTATTGCATATGGAATATGCCCTCCAGAGTATTTGTTGGATGAATTTATTGAATGAATAGATGGTCTATAAATCAAGGTAGATCTGCCAACAGTTCGCAAATCTACTCTGTAAAAATAATGACCGTGTTTCCCTCAGGCTCCAAATCATATTACAGTGCACCACAAAACCTCAGGTAAAGGTACCAGACAGCTCACCTATTGGGAAGGTTGTCATTGTGTTCTCTTTCTTCACCTGTGAATAAAACAAAGAACAAAGGAGTCTCTGCACTCTGGGGCTTATATGCTAGAGGAGACTGAGACACGAATTCCCATGGTCCAGAGAGATAAATGCAGAGTGAGGCACATAGGTTCATGGGAGCACAGAAGAGGCACTGCTGACTGTGGAGCCCCAGAAAGGCTTCTCAGAGCTGAAACCTGAAGGATAAGAAGGAGTCAGCCTTCTGAAAAGAAAAAAAAAAACCCTCTTTCTAGCAGAAAAAAAAAAAACAAAAGCTTGGAGAAGAGAGGAAGAGATGAAAGAATTTTGCCATGGATGAGTCACAGAACAAAGAGGATGGGGTGGGGTGGTTGTGGCTTGTCAAGAGATAAACTGGAAAAAAAGCAAGGGCCAGATCCTGTAGGGTCTTGTAGGTCACTTTAGGAAATGTGAACCTTATGCAAAGAGCTCAGAAAAGACATTACAAAGTTTTGGAGCAGTCAGAGGGAGTCATCGGATTTTGCATTTTAGATAGTTCCATCCATCTAAAAGTGCAGAGGACAGAGAGAAGGGTGGGGTGTAGACCCTGAAGACAGGAAAAAGAGTTCAACATGGCAATCATTTTAGGAGATTAGGGAGTCCTTGCCTGTGCGTAGAGTGAGAGTACAGACATTTTAGGGTACATGGTGAACCTCATCTTTGAAATAGAAAATGAGGAAATGAAGTAGGTATCTATGTTTGGACCGTCCTCACCCATGTAAGTTTTTTCCAAAATTTCTTTATTTGGGAAAATAAAGAAATGTCTCTAAAATGTTCATAGTATATAGGGAGTACCTAGTTTAGGAATGGATTGCAATGTGAAGAAGGGGAAAGGCTGGTGGTTTGAGAGTAATGAAACTGGATTCTAGTCTTTAAGGGCTGTTTAGATTGTTCCACTAAGTTTGTTTTATCACATAAGTTCTTCTGCTTCCTTTCTTCATTGTCTCCATTTGTGGAGGTTGATTTTTTTAAATACTCCATGTGTCTTGGCTATGGGCTTATTTTTGTGGTTGAAAGATTCCCTGTTGGATTCTCCATCATATCTGCCTCATGGTCGGCCTGGGAAAGAGGCAAGAGTTGCCCTTGTAACTTGCATTCTGCCCTGCTTTTAGTAGGAGGAAGGACAGGCTGTGTCAGCTGGCAGTGCACCTTGCTGGTTGGTCTCTTAGATGTTGGTACTCACCATTCCCTCCTAAGGTCACACACGCTACCTGCTGCCCTGTCTCTGACCTGATGGAGCCTGGAGGCAAACATCCAGCCATTGCTGCCTGGCTGCTGTTGCTATGGTATCTACTCCCTGTCTGTTGCCCTGGACTCCTTTCTGCTACAGGTTTATAGAGCCTCCAGGTGCACATTCCCATAGACTGTTCCCACCTCTCAGATGGGTCTGGACTACAGATATTCAATCCAACCTCCTCAAATTTCATTTTTAAGTTATTTATAATCAAACTCTTAAAAAATTTTTTACTTATTTATTTTAGATGGGAAGGGAGGGAGATAAAGAGGGAAATAAACATGGATGTCTGAGAAATACATCGACCAATCGCCTCTCACATGCCCCCAATCAAGGACCTGGCTGTGTCACAACCCAGGCATGGCCCTGACTGGGAATTGAACCTGCAACCCTTTGATTCACTGGTGAGCACTCAATCCACTGAGCCACACCAGCCAGGGCCAAACTGTTAATTTAGTTTTTAAGCACAACAATTTCTAAGATTTTCTTTTTGAAATGAAAGTCTTAGCTCTCACTAAACCATCCAGGTATCTCAGAAGCCAACCCTGAGATGGTCATTGGCATTAGTGTTTATTCATTCATCTTTGCTGATAAGAAGAGGACTGACAGTCTGCTTGGGGAGCAGGGAGAATTTATTTTCTCAACGCTGATTTCTTCTTAATATTTAAGTGGGAAGTTAGAAGTTCGCATCCAAAACAATATCCTTAGGTTGTTGGGAAATGGGTCAGTCAACGTCAGAAACACACTCAAGGTCAGAAAGAAAGACCTCTGCTTGCTTTTTGGAGTTTGGAATTATATAATCCCCAGGTGAGTGACTTTCAAGCCTTTGGCTCTAGCAGAGCTGCCTCCTCTGGGCTGAGAAGCACTTATTTCGGGCAGCTGGAGAATTTATGGACCCCTGCGTCCAATCCAACTGAGCAGGAGAGGAGCCAGCTAGGTACACAACCTGGTCAGGCTATAGCTGGGAAGGAGGGATTCCTCAAGGGGGAGGGTCAGTGGGAGGGGCTGACTCATCCATACAGAGAGTATTTGAAGGGCTCTGGAATTCTCCTTAGGTCTTGGTGGTGAAATGAAATTGGGCTTTGATCCTCTGCAAAGAGGCAGACCCTGTTGAAAGACATTCCAATCAGAGGCTACTCTCTGTTTCATGGGAAAGAATTGCAAAGTCCAGAAGAAGAAAAAAGAAACCTTTTAAAGTTCTCTGTCTCCTTAGTGGAAGTGTATCTGTCCACTGAGATACAAGGTACATGGGATTTAATAACGTAATTAAGAAATCATTGCTTTATTTTCAAGAAGTTCTATAAAAAGATTCAGGACCACTTGAACCTTTTCTAAAATGTAAATGTGTGTGGCCTGCACAGGGGTGAGGGTGAGTAGGTGGAGGTGGGTGACTGGACAGAAGGGATTAACCATGATGCTTAAGTGTCAGAGTCCGCAGTTACAGTCCCCTTCCAGGACCCCAACTGTGTTCTCCTGGTCAGATCACAGGGCATTCAAAGGCATTCTGAAAAAAAAAGGGAGGGGACAGTGTATTTTGGGATCTGACTAACAGGATGCTAAATTAAAGACACATTGAATCTGAGTTCAGTATAATACATTTATATATTTTGCAGGCACTTCTGGTACAGTTATTCTTGCTGTTTGAATATAGGAATGGCTTTCAAGAATGCTCTTTTTAAAAAATTGATATATAACTCATATACCATATGATGGACCCTTTTAAGGAAACAATTCAGTGATTTTAGTATATGCACAAGGTTGACTATCACACTTCCTAATTCTGGAATACTTTTGTCATGCCCCAAAAGAAACCTCATTCCCTCCCCCACCACTCCCCACAGACACAGGCCAGTTTCTAATCTTATAATCCTCTCCTAATCTATTTTCTGTCTCTATGAATTTCCTTATTCTGGGTATTTTATATGAATGGAATCATATGTGTGCCTTTTGTGTTGACTTTTTTCACTTTATATGTTCTTAAGGTTCATCCATGTTGTAGCATGAATTGGCATTTGATTCCCTTTTATGGCTGAAATATTCCATTTTGTTCTTCATACATCACCAGATGGACATTTGGGTTTGTACATGGAATGATCTTCCTAACCAATGTGCTAACTCATCCAACATGAAAGGTCAAGATCAGTGAGAGTACTGTACTGTGAGCATGGCCGAGGGTGCCTGGTGCCCGATGTGAGAGGGTTGTGTGGGAAACAAGTTTGAAGTACATGGAGTCAGAAGTTACCATGACAAAGGAAACCTATTTATTCTCTCTATAGGAATGACACTACAAAATTGTCCAATAAAGAGACCACACAAATTATTGGGGCCAAAAAATGTAAAAAAACACATTATAGATGTGTGTCAGGTAGTTAGTTATTAACATATCTTACTTTTTCTAGATTTGGGATATTTTTGGTAATTATCAATTTTTTCAAAATTTGTGACTTGTGGATTATTTTCTCATTTTAAATAAACACTTTGAATAAACAAATGGGATCTCATCAAAATAAAAAGCTTCTTCACAGCTAAAGAAAACAGTATTAAAATAAAAAGAGAACCAACTGTATGGGAAAACTTATTTGCCAATGATACCTCAGACAAAGGTTTAATCTCCAAAATATATAAAGAACTTACACGACTCCACTCTAAGAAGACAAGCAACCCAATTAAAAAATGGGCAAAGGACTTGAACAGACACCTATCCAAGGAGGACATACAGAAGATCCAGAAACACATGAAAAGATGCTCCATATCGCTAGCTATCAGAGAGATGCAAATTAAAACCACAATGAGATACCAC
>PVKU01011925.1:0-39495 GCA_004027475.1 Anoura caudifer
GGGTCCAGAGCATGCTTAGAAATAGCCTTTTCCTTAGAATTCTTGCTGAATTTTTATTTATTGCTCAGGAAAAGAAAACATCAAGAACACTTCGGATGAAAAGTGAAAATGCAGCACCAAGCTACATCGGCAGGGTTTAACGTTACACTGTAACAGTAATAACTTGCCCTAGTTAAGCACCTACACTATGCGAATTAACGTGATGCACATCCTTTGTCGTGGAGCAGTCCCACGAGGGAAAGTTCGGTGCTGTTCCCTTTAATCCGCGGGACACCAAGTTCCCAGAGACAGGCTTGCTGTCTCCCTCTCCAGGGCCACACACCCTGGAGAGGCGGAGCCAGGCTCTCCCCCTCCAACACACCTGCTGCCTGCCCGCCTAGCCCCTCCACCCCCCACCTGGCTTCTCAGCAAGGCCAGGCGGGTCGCAGCTCCAGGTGGGACACCGAGCTGATGGTGGCTTTCACAGGGGCCAGGGGCCAGAGCTGCTGTGGAGACTGCTCTTTGAAAACTGCAGCCTTCAGGGACAGATAGCAAAACCTTGTATTTTTGTTAATAATGGATTGAGGGAGGAAAAAAAAAACTTTTGCACACCTCTCTGTTATTTTGACGCAGAAATACCCATATTTCTATTTTGGAAAGTCAGGAAAATAGTATTTGTTTTGCTCTTTTTAACGGAAAAAATCGCCGGGCTTCCCCCCCCCTGCCATGGAGTTACAGCGCCACCTTGTGGTACTTAGACGTTGCTGCAGGCAGCTTTAAGCTTCGTGTTCCTTAGCTGTAGGTAGAAATTTTTTTTTAGTGTGAAGTGTATTTGTTTTCAGAAGACCACATAAAGCACAAGTCTGTCCTCACGTATGGCCTTTCCCTGTCCTCCTTCACTGAACTGGGGTCTGTCCCCAGCCCCGTAGCGCTAGCCAGGCAGCGACGTCGCCTTCCAAGTGGCAGTGCGGAGGTGGGGACATCTTCAGCCTGAAAGGCATCTGGGGAGAAAGGACACCTTGTCCCCGGGGCCTGCCCCTGGCCTGCAGCTGTCCGCCACCTGGGGAGTCGGAAATACCAAGTGCCACCTACAAAACAGACAGCACTCTGGCTGCCTGCTTCTCGGTCACACCCCCCAGCCCCACTCATGGAGCAGGGGCAGTGGGGGGAGGCGGTTGTCAACAGTACATTGTTAAATGGAAAAGCGACTGGAGTGCATTAGTCATGTGGACCTCTGCGGTTGCCGTCCTTGTGAGAGCACCCTCTGAGCCCCGGCATCTGTGAAAGGGGAGGGTAGTTAGGCTGTCTGTCTCCAGGGTCCCATCGAATTCTAAATATCTGTGACTCTGAGAACAAGCCAGGTCAGCAACACTGAGGACCCAGCATAGATAAGGTTCTTTAAAACAGCTTTGGAAAATTTCCAAACATTTGAAGCACAGGTTCTTGATAAGAATTCATTTGAACAGACCACATGTGTAACGTACTATGTTACAGATACATCTAGCTATTCAGGGTATATGAATAGTGTGAAAAATACATAATTCTTTTTTAATTTTTTTGGAAAATAACGTACAGCATTATGATTTTAGATGATCCAGGAACTCTTTTCTAAGAGACTATTTGAAGTGTTAATTCCGAGTGCAAATTTTTAAGTATACTTCTCTGTGTAGAATGGTTCTTGTCGTATGTAATGATTCACAGAATTCAGGTTTCCCTCAAGAGCGTAAGTAAGCATATTTTTACTCTCGGGACCCTGGAAGGAAATCCATCTGCCCGCTTGTCTCTACTAATACAAATGAAGACGATTCAAGAGTGTCCCAGGTGACAAAGATGCGGAACTGCTCAGATACTTAACTTGACTCTTGATGAAGCTTGACTGCAGAAGAGCCGCCTTCTTCTTCTTCCTCTTCCTCCTCCCTCCTCCTCCTCCTTCCTCCTCCTCCTCCTTCCTCCTCCCTCCTCCTTTCTTCCTGTTTTTTTGGCTTCCTGCAACACTGGCAGCCCCCAGTCAAGGTCAGGAGCCTGTGTCTGTTCCACTCTCAGCACCGGGCCCGCCCTGAAGCAAAGCAACCCTGGGTGTCCTGGCAAACTCTCACGCGGCCCATCCCACTCCACCCTCCGCCCGTGTTGACGGCAGACGCACCGCCGCACGCCTGCGCGGGTACCCTCAGCTCCCGATGACCTGAAAAAGCCATAAATAGCCCAAATCCATATCTATTAAAATGTGCACGTTTACTTCCAAAAATAAGGCCGCTGACCTCATCAGAAACTTATCTGCACTGTTTCTGCCCAGCGGAGCCGTGCGGAGCCGCAAGGATAGTTTTGTGCGCTCTCAGGGTGGGCACCAGCCCCCACAACACAGGGCCTCCTGCTCAGGACACAGGGGTTTTGCCGAGGTAAGGGGTGCGGCTGGTTCGAGTGAGGCCGAGAGTCATCCAGGGGTGTCCGGACCTCGGCCCAGGATGGCTATGAATGCGGCCCAACCCAAAATCGTCAGTTTACTTAAGACCTTTTTTTTTTTTTTTCTCATCAGTTTTCATTAGTGTTTGTGTGTTTACTGGGTGGCCCAGGACACCTCCTCTTCTTCCAGGGCGGCCCAGAGATGCCAGAAGGTTGGCCACCCCTGGAAGCCACCCAGAGGGACAAACACTACCCGACGCCACGCTCTCCCTGCCCCCTCCCCTGATTCCAGCGGGGCAGCGATCGGGAACAGCCGAGAAGGGGGACCTAAGCGAGGAGGGGTCTCGCTGCAGGGCCTGATGCCCCAGGGGCTTCAGCGAAATGTCCAGTGAC
Source organism: Anoura caudifer (assembly GCA_004027475.1). NCBI lineage: Eukaryota > Metazoa > Chordata > Mammalia > Chiroptera > Phyllostomidae > Anoura > Anoura caudifer. The sequence continues at coordinate 2,773 of PVKU01011925.1, forward strand.
GGCTGAGTCCAGGGGGCCCAGAGCAGCAGCCTCCAGGGGACCTCTTACTGGCTCACAGTCTTCACTTGAGAAAATGGGGACATTTGGGGAATATTTGCAGAGTCACAGGACAGAGTGAAGTGCTTCTACAACTTTTAATTTCTTAGGCTTCGGGCAAGAACGCACCAGAACAGCACCCGCCTTCCCTGTCCGGGAAACCGAAGACGTCCCTTGGCTAATTCCTGCTCTTTAAAGCGAAAAGACAAGAGACTCTCAGGGTGTCCGAAGCAGCCTCACGTGGGGCAGTGGCGTTCCGAGTGTGGCCCGTCCACTGGGTCCAGTCCCGAGGGACCTTCAGGGGCCAGGGTCCAGGGGCAGCCCTGCCCCGCCCCATCCCCCACCACAGAACCTCCTGCCCCCCAGCGCCCAGGCCGGGGCTGCGGGTCACTTTAAGGGCAGCGGGCGCTCGCAGCCCCAGGTGCGCGCCCCGAGCCATCAGCGTGGTCCTCGGCACCCGAGCTCCTCCTGCGGGGAGGCTGCCCGGCACTCGGCACGTGGGCAGCGGGCATGGCCGCCTCAATTAGCGGCCAGGAGCCGGGCCAAGTCTCCGGGCAGGTAAGAGGCAAAGGTGGAGGAGCAGGAAGGGGAGGCAGCTGCGCTTATAATGCCCGTGGGCCTGGGCGTCTCTCGTTCCAGGGATGGGCCCGGGGTCCGAGTGTGAACGAAGGAGCCCTGGGCAGGTGCCCGAGGCAGAGGGGGATGGGGTTTGCGAGGCTGCCCGGCCCTCGGTCCTGGAGCCCCCGCTGGGCCCCTGCCCGCCTGAAGGGGTGGGCGCACTGGGCTGAATCTTGCCAAGGAAGAGGCCACAGGGCAGGGGCAGTAAATGAAGGTTTTCGGGGGAAACCCCTGCTCCCTACACTGAACCTGCCACACTGAACATCCCTGCAGGCAGGCAGGCCATTGGTCAAAGCCAGGTGTTTGGGGCTGGCGGCCCGACAAAAAGTGAATGCCAATTTTTAGCTCGAATTTAGGACTGTGTATGTGACGCAGGAAAGTGTATTTTCAGCCCCAAGCGGGCGGACCCGCCTTCTGCCTGCGTCCTTGTGTGGCTGGAATCGCCTCTGGCCTTTGGCCCCAGGTGCACAACCCAAGGGCAGGTGTGTGTGGAAACCGCCCCCCCCCCCCATGAAGCCCAAAGGCCCTCGGGCCTCCAGCAAAGCAGCGTATTTCTCAACCCTGCTGCAGCAGAAGCACCGAGTTACTTGGGAGGCTGGTTTAGAGAAACGCGACAGGCGGTTATTAGCCCGGCAGGAAGGGGGATGGTGACGTGCGACAGGGAGGGCGGGGGGGGGGGGTGGCGCTTTGCTACCTCTCAGAACGTTCTGCAAGCTCCAGCCCCCCGCCCCCCTTCAGGAACCAGCTTTCCGAGCGGAATTAGCACCTTTTGCAAGGGGACCAGTTGAACTCTGTTTCTGAACTATGTCAGAAACGGAGGCACCTGTTCAAACTGAAAGGCAAAGCAGCGGGCGGGGCCGGGCTGCCCAGCATGGGACTCGGAATCCAGCGGCAGCTGATCCAGCAGGAAACAAATAACTGGTTTCCCGCTCTTCCGACAGCCTGGAGCCCCAAGGGAGCCTTCTGTTCCCATTCGAACAGCAGCTCGCTGCCCCGCACTCTCCACCCAGAGCCCCATGAGCCCCCGGACTCCTGGGGCCGCAGGGAGGGAGGCCCACGGGGCCCTGGGGGAGCGTCAGCCCCTCCAGCTGCTCCTGCTGCCCCCGTGATAAGAGTGAGGTAAATAACAACCCACTAAAATGTGGGGGCGATTGGCTGGAGGCAGGTCAGCACCTGCTGTTACTAATTAAGGGCTTAGCCCCGGGGCAGATTGCCAGTGGAAATTTCAGAGTCCGGAGTGCTTGCGATTTCTGAAATCCAAGGGAGTGGACGCCGGGCGTCGGTGACGAGGTTGCGGCACCAGGAAAACGGCGTGAACCAGGGTGTCGGCGGGGTTTATTCCTGAGTGGCGGGAATTACAGACAGTTTTCATTTTCTCATTCAGCATTCCTGAATTTTCCAGGACTCCCCAGTGAATGCGTATTGCTTTTACGTATTCATTTTTAAACGCTGCCATTTCAACAGAAGAGCGTTTTCTGCCCAAGGAAGCCTAGCATCGGGGCCGGTTGCGCCCACAGGTGCAGCTCCCACGCGCCCCGAAAGACGGCTGTCCGGAGCGGGGAACTGTGGGAAGTTTCGTTTCCCCTGTTGTTCTCATCAGCGGCCCCTCCTCACCACCTGTGTTCACAGGGCGCCATCCACGAGATCCCTTTAACTGAACCAGCGGTCTACCTTAAGTGGACTGGAAGGGCGTCGGTTAATTCGGGCCACCTTGGGACAGGGGGCCGGGCCGAGTTCTCGGGGGTCCCGTCGCCAGTGTCCCAGGTGTGCTGGGGTATGGACTTTGTAGGGCAGGAGGGACACCGTGGGCAGGAGAGTCCTCAGCTCCCCTTCCCGCGGCTGCTTCGGTTCTGTCCCCTCTGCTCTGGGTCAAGGCGCCACCAACGCCTGAGCCCCACCCAGGGGGCCACTGGGCGGTGGGGCTCTTCTCCTGTTTCTGGATGCCTTCCCCGCTTCTAGGTTTCTCCCCACCCCGAGGACCCCGGTTCTGCCCTCAGCTCCGTGTGACTCGCCGCCAGCAGGTTCTGGGGAAATCAGGACGGAGGCTCCCAGGCGTGCCCCGAGCTCCGAGCACCAGGACAAGCCACGAAAAGGCTCGAGTTGGTCGCTGACGTCTTCTAGTCCCGGTGCGCCTCTGCTCCCCGGCAGGCCCACGCTGCAGAGCCCCGTGGCTCTCGTGGCACAGAGGGCAGTGCGGTTCCGGGCTGTCCCCGCTGCCTGAGGAGAACACACTCGCCTGTGTGTTTCCTCCTGTCCCCTCCCCCACCCAGGCCTCCCCACCCAGGCCAGGCAGCGTCTTCTGTGCGATGTGTGCTCATGTTTGGGGCTACTGGGAAAACACGGCGACGTCCACCACCCACACCGCCCCTCGGGGTAGCCTTGCGATGTGGTGTTGTCCCTAGAAGAGGCTCTGACGAGGGTCTCAGAGCCACGAGTACGTGGCTGAGCCGGGGCCATAGACCCTGGCCTGCGTGCCTGGAACGCCTCTCTCTTCCCACCACATCTGGGCAACGGCAGGAGCCGCAGTAACAGCTTTGGAACCGAGGCCCCTACGCTCTTCCTCGTGGGTCCTGAGGGTGGAACACTACACTCCCTCAGCAGCGGGAGCAGAACCTTCTAGGACGTATGCCATGTGCTGGCAGGGGCCTTGTCTGGGTGCTCAGCTGGTACTCCTAGCGCCCAGCGGGGCCCCGTGAGTGTCCACGGGGAGAACACGTAGATTTCGGCCACATTTAAGCAGAAGCCAGCGGCAGGGTGTCTGTGAGGGAAGGAAAACAAACCTCTCCAACCGGTGTCATCGCCCCAGACGCCCCGGCTCACACCTGTGGCTTTGGTGTGATTAGTAACAGCACCCGTCATCCTCCAAGTGTCTCAGCGGAGAGGGGACACTCCGCGCTCACTCCGTCCGCAGCAGACAGGGTGCCTCCATTAACCAGGGTGCGTCACAAACGGAGTGAGCCTCACTGCTTCCCTGACCGATTGTGGTGACCATCCTCAGGGCTTAGTGTTTGGTTCTCGAGGGACAGGTTGGTCTCGGGAAGCCTCTGCCCCACGGCGATTCGCAAAGTCCACGCTGCAAGCGTCGAGGTGGCTCCCAGCGCCGCGTGGGCCCCTCAAACGTGCCGGTGATGAGGACGGTTTTCCCAACGAAAAGGAAGCCCTGGAGGAGGCTGCTCCACTCATGGGGGTCCTGATGTTCTCTATGGTTGAACCCCCCGACTTCAAAGCTTGTGTGACTGCGCCATGCTGTCGTCTCGGAACAAAGGGAAGAAGAAGGGGGCAAGACCGGGGTCACGGTGCGGAAGGCCATCGAAGGGGTGTGAATTTTTATCCTGTTTTAAACAGGGTGGGCCGGGTGGCTGAGATCACTCAGGACGGTGAACGTGGGCACATCAGTGTCTCCGTCCCCCGGACTCTGCCGCAGGACATGTTTAAACATGTAAATACCGTGGGGGGGAGGGGGGAGGGGGGAGGGGAAAGGGAGGAGTATTCCAAATTCAAAGCCCGAGGGGAGAGAGCAACCAAACGGAAGGTATAGTCCTTCGTGGGATCTCGGTTTGAACAAAGCAGCTCTTCTGTGAACACTAAAATAAATACGTACATAAATAAAATATAATCCCCAGGAAAACTTGAAACTTAGAAAACAGGACTAAGCCACCACTAAAACAAAAGTAGAGAAGCCACAGCGAGCGATATGTGGAGGAGAGAAGAAATGAGAGGAGAAACAAGTCTAGTGGTACTTGTGGAAAGTTCCGGTGGAAAGCCACCCGGAACCGAGCTGCAGGGGGCCCGTGGGTGCTCGCCTGGCGAGGAGGGAGGGCGGTGCGTGCCGAACACCTGGGTGGGCCGGATCTGCCTGCCTGCCTTCAGCCCCGGGACCCTCCCAGCTCACCCCCCACGCAGCGGGAGCCACGGCCCTCCTGCATCCGGGACAAAACCCAGAAACTGCCTGGACCTGGTGTCCTCCATCCGCGCGTGCAGCGCTTGCTCTCTGTGCGCCCACGTGGTCATCCTGGGCCTCTCTGCCTTGTTTTCCTTCTCCAGGCAACGGCAGACGTCTTGCTAGTTGGAGATGCCGCTGTTCAACCCCTGGCCGACACGGTGCAGAAGTTCTTTTCCGGTCTGGCGGAAGTCACCGTGACAACCGTGGGCGACGCGCAGGGGGCCGCGGAGCTCCTGGCTGAGCGTGAGTTCCACCTGGTGTTCCTTCGGATGACGTCGCTGGCGGCGGCTGGGGAGCGGGATGCGGCCAGGTCCCTCAGGTGAGCCTCCTGTACCTGGGAGGGGGCTTTTCGGGAAGCCTGCTTCCATGATCACCCTTGGAAGAGGACGCTGTTTGCACCTCAGTTTCTCAGATGGAGGCAAGCTTTGCGGGCAGATCTCCGTGCGTGCTGTTTGTGTTAACACTTCGACATGTTAGGAAAAACGATCATTTTCACTTAAAAAGTGATAGGTGTGGGCGAGGGTGTAAGGGACTATCGTTCATGCACGTGCATTTGGTGTAGAGCGCCGAGCTTCCTCCCAGCGGGTCTCCTTTCCGATAACTGTCCCCGAAATGCCGGTCTTGCCGGAGTTCGCTCCTCGTGGGGGCAGGTACGGGAGCAGGTGGGGCTGGCGGCCCACGCCCTGTTGGCTGGGCCTCAGGTGTGTCTCCTCGAGGGTGGGCAGCTGCGGGAGAGCCCCGCGTTCTCCGGGGGGGCCTCGAGTCCGGACGTGCAGCACCTGGAGCTGCTCTTGCATCTCACAGCTCCGCCAAAGCTCTCCTGCAGGTGCACCTCCAGCTGGGGAGACCTGGAGGCTGCTCCTGTGAGCTGGGGTCTCCCTCGCCTGCCTCCCTGGGATTCTGAGCCATTCAGGGTGTTTCGGGAGGGGGTTAAGTCAGGACAAGGTTGCTCAGGTTTATGAGAAAACTCGATAGATGAAGTGTCGTTGGAGGCAATATTCGAATACAGAAGGACTTCTCGGAATTATAGGACAGGAAGGGCCCCTGTGGACGAAGGGGCAGAGTTCAGAGGCGATGTTGTGTTTGGCCAGCCCGTCACGTGAGCAGGGACAGTGGGAAGGAAAAGCGGCCCAAGGCGCTGAGTTGACTTAGTAAAGGAAGATGGACATTACTGGTTTTGTTGTTGTTGTTGTTTGCTTTTTTTCTTTTCTTTTTTTAAGAGCAGCTGGTCTTCTGCATTTCTTTAGACTTCCTGCCGGGAATAGGAACTCCAGACTAAGCAGGCACACCACCTCCAAGTGGATTTCCCTTCCGAAGCATGTCGCGAGTGGTCCTTCTGAAGATCCGCCTATTTTGTTACATACCTTAAAAGCCTTGCTATGGACAGAGTTCCCCTGGCTGGGGGCTGATAGAAGGTCTCATTTATAGAGCATTTACAAAAAAAGAATTCTGTGTGTAACAGCTTCATGAGGGAGGCGGGGCAGGGCTTCCTCTCTCTCACATCCCACGGGCCAGGCCAGGAAGCTGAAGCGGAGGCGAGCGCCTGAGACCGCACGACCCGGGCTGGCACGCCTCGCTTCTCCTTCCCGTGCTTCCTAAGGGCCTGTGATTGGTCGTCTTCTGCACGGAAGCCCCTTCGTTGGTACCTGGAGATTCAGGGCTGCTGGCCGCGGTGCAGACCGCGCGCGCACGTGGTCTGGGAGGGGCCAGGAGCGAGCTCTCCCGGTGTCACCCCGCCTCCGTTTCGCCGCCTGTGCCCTTCGGTGGCGGATGAACTCAGCGTCTGCAGCTCTCTAGCGAAACTCTCGGTGTTCTAATTGGAGACGGTTGTTTCCATGGAGTCGGTAATTAGCAAAGAGCGTTGTTCGTTGTGCGCCCAGAAGGCCCTCCCGGTCAGCCCGGCTGCCTCGGGCCGTGGAGAGAGGCCCCGGCCCAAGGGTGGCACTGGCTTTGTCCCTTGAAGTTCTGGTGGCTCTGAAGGGAGGAAGGAATTTCAGCGGTTCTTTCCAGCTTCGTGGGGACTTACATGACCCTTGACCCTCTGATTAGATGATCGATCTCAGAGCGTCATGGGTGAGCAGAGTGTGTGACTGGGCTGGGAACACTGTCTATGACTTTTTGTTCTCTAGCTGCCCGGCAGGGGCCAGACCTGGGAAGGGGGGCGAGACGGGGGTGGGGCTGCGGCAATGCCAGCTGCTTCCGGTGCCAGAGGGTCCCCGAGACAGGCACAGGCCTGGACCCGGGACATCGGTATCCCGGGCCGTGTGTGGCTGGGATGCAGGGGGGACATTGAAGCGGCGTGTTCTGCGGATGTGAACAGAGATAAATGACACATCTTTAAAACCCAAGGTGCTCACGAGATCTCCGAACCAGCCATGTGGTTTTGGTGGGTGCAGGAAGAAGGGGTGTTGGTTGGGATGCTTAAGGGACATTCATTCATTAGAAAAAGGACCTTCACGCAGTTTTTTTGGTGATCCTGGAAACTAGAAATTATTGATTTGTAGGGAACGTCAATGAGCAGCGGAGCCTAAAACCAGAGCGCTGGATTCTGGGAGCTCGATTGATTGGCGGAGTTCTGCCCAGTTGCCAGGAGCGCTTCCCCGGCGACTGGGCTGGTAATCGATTCTGGGCTAGTGGCAGGAATCTAGGAATTCCAATTCTGTCTGATGTAAAGCTTGAACCTGGAAAGGCGTCAGGGCATGTAAATCTACATATTCAAATCTAACCTATTTTTTTATGTCAGTAAAATCAATTTGCAAAATTAAAAAAAATAGATGCAACATCATTTCAAATGGCAAAATATCTGTTTTTAAAAATTTTCTAATTCTAGCGTATTTGAACTTACGATAATTTACTTTTTTGTGTGTGAATCTGAAAAGCACATTTTATTTCAAAAGTTGGACTACACTACCTGATATGCGTCTCTCAGTGGTCTTATTGGTTGAGTCCCTTTTCCCTCCACCTCTCTTTCCTCATCCTGTTTTGCATACCCTCATTATACCCCACATGTTTTGTCACTTAAACTATATATTTGAGCCCTGGCTGGTGTGGCTCAGTGGGTTGAGTGCTGACTTGTGAACCAAAGGGTCGCCGGTTCGATTCCCAGTCAGGGCACATGCCTGGGTTGCAGGCCAGGTCCCCAGTAGGGGGCGTGTGAGAGGCAAACACACATGGATGTTTCTCTCCCTCTCTTTCTCCCTCCCTCCCCCTTTCTAAAAATAAGTAAATAAAAATCTTTAAAAAATAGAAACATCTACATTTAAAAAATATATTTGAAATGCTTGCCTTGTGGCAAGCACCGTCCTCATCACGCCACCCCCGTCCTGCCACCGTGCCTGTAGCATCCGCTACTCCTGCGTGTTTCTGACCGCCGCGTCCCCACCTGCTGGCCCAATCCCAGCCCCCGCCCACATGGGCCTGTTTGGGGGGGGCCCCTCCCTGAGCCTCTCTTTCCCTCATGGACACCACGCACCCCTTCCTTTCTTCTCTTCCAGCCCACGCTCAGAATTCATGGACTAGAATCAAGTTGGAATAGACCTGCTGGGGGTGGATTCTAGACCTGTTTATTTGAAGTAGTTAACTTGGTCAATACGATGAATTATGTATTTTTTAAGGAAAGTTCTTGGGCACCTCTCCTTTGGTCTGCCCTCAGCTCTCACCCGGGCACCTGCGACGTGGTCTCTCAAATCCGCCCCACGCCAGCCCATCCCACCACCGGCAGCGAGGTCTCTCTGACATGCAAATATAGTCAGGTGACTCCTGCGATGAATAGTTTCCCGCGGCCCGTTTTCATGAAACCCCAAATCAGCACTGAGGCCTAAGAGGCCTGCTGTGAGCCGCCTCCAGCCCCACCTCCCTCTGTGGTCTCACGCCCACCCCCCCAGCAGGTGCTCGAGCCGCCTTGGACCTCTTCACTGTCTCAGACTCACCTGCTCTCCGCCTCCCGGGCCTGTGCACCCCTGCGGGTCCCTTCGCCCAGAATGACTTTGCGGTGCGTCTGTTTCCCACCTGCCCAGCCCCTGCCCTGCAGGTGGCTGGCTCCTGGCCGCCGCCGGCGCACCTCTGCCAGGAAGCCCCCCTGAGGTCGCAGAGCAGGCTGGTGGGCAGGTGCTCGCCCCCCCCCGGAGCCTGTGGCCGTCCTTCCCAGCACTGGGCACACACGTGGCCCCCGCTTACTTGTCTGCAGTATTCGTTCTGTGTCTGTCGCCCCCAAGAAACTGTTAGTGCCACCAGAGCAGGGATCGCGTCTATCTGTCTGTTCACAGGGTCCCCCAGAGCCCAGCCTAGAGTCTGGCATGGGGCAGCTTCTCAACACCGTCCATGTGGCCAGATGTGGAAACTGGTTACAATGTAACTGGGACTGTAGAGTGACGTCTGTTTACCCTCAAATGCGTGGGCACGATTATGCAGCTGGGGTTCTTCAGGCCTCGTTTTAAGGAATGAGTAACAGCTAGTTCTAACCATGAGCTAATAGACGATGTTTTACACATGCGAGGGCAGTTCTTCCGAGGCCGTTTCGGCTGTTCTCCTTAAAGTCGGGCGCACGTGATACTCTCCTCGGGAGACCATTTACTTTTAGCGAATGTCAGGGCGCAGTTTTCATCAAAATTATCGGAAATTCCAGCGTACCGACTGCCAAAGTGTAGTTAATCACAGTGCCCCAATTTAAGCTTTATCGTGGGAGTTCTCAAGCACGGGGCAGTGGGAAGCACAGTGTGACAAGCTTCCGCATTCCCGTAATGTGGCTATAACCAGCCTCATCCCTGCCCTTTCGGACACGCCCTTCCCCCACCCCATCCCGCTCACTGGTGGGTTCTTTTGAGGCAAACCTAAGACGTCATTTCCTTTCTTCCTTAAATACTTTACTAAATACCTAAGACAAGGAGTCTTCAAAATATCCAGGGCACCTATATCACACCTAAACATTAATGACAGTTCCTTAATGTGGTCAAACATCCACCTGAAATTTCTCTTGATTATCTTACGATTTTTTAAACTGTGAGTTTGTACTGATCAGGATTCAATTTTTTCTTCTCTGTTTTTTTTTTTTTTCTTCTTTTTGCCTTGCTCTTTAGGTGTGTGTGTTTTTCAGAGGGTCATTTTTCTTACAGGCTTGCCCTCATTCTGGCGTTGGCTCACTTCATTCTGATAGCATTCTCTAAAATAGTCCTCTTTTCCTCGCATTTCTTGTAAACTGGTGGTTAGGTCAAGACTGTGGATAAGATTTAGGCTCCTTTAAAAAAAAAAACGAGAATAAAAGTTGCCCATTGTACATTCTCCCCGGACCTGAGCAGCTTTCTCAAAACTGTCAAGATCATTTAAAAAAAAAAAAAAAGTCAGCAAAAGTGTCACAATCAAGAGGAGACTAGGGAGAGTGATGACTAAACTTATAGAATCCTGGATAGGAAAAAGTCTAATAAGTAAAAACTAAGGACATTTGAATACAGTATGAACTTCATAATAACGTGTCAATATTGGCTAATTAATTGTGAGAAATAGTCCAGGAGATTGGGTTTGGGATTGATGGGTATTCCACTATTTTTATTTTTTTCCGTAAATATAAAAGTATTCCAAAATTAAAGGTTTATGTCTGTGAAGTCACCCACTTAGCCTTTCCCCAGTGTGGTTGCCATAGATACGAACCATAAAAAGACAATTCTTGTTAACAGCGTGAACTCGTGCTTAGGGAAGCCCGGGGGGGGGGGGGGGGGGGGCGGTGACCAAAGGCTCGGAATTTGGATCTCCTTGCACACTAAGCTGAAACAGAAAACTTCAAGCCTCTCTTACGAGGAAAGCATGAAATGGAGCGAATGTTAGTTTTAGCAAAGTATCTCATTCCCTTGTGTTTCTCAAACAATCTGTCATGGTGCTCCGCGCCCCGGCCGCACGCTTCAGAATCGGCTGTGTGCGCTTGTGTGAAATAGAAATACATTCCCTTGCCTCATAAGTTGTTAAAAAACCGGCTCACCTTCCCCCTCACTGATGTGAGATGCTGCTCTTAGCAAATCCCTCCGTTCCTGCCGGCATTTTAAATGCTAAGGAAAGAAAGGAAATTATTCTAGTCCAGTTCCTAATTAGCTATGCTATTGAATTCCCGTTTTCCGAATGATGATTTTTTTGCTTCCCTTGACCATTTGTTTCTCTTCTCAGATGTGGCCAGAAGAAAAATACACACTTCCTGTTTGTTTTTATAATCCCTGAAAATTTTAAAGGTACGTGCCTTCTGGGTCTGTTCTTTGTTTTTTTCCTCCAAATAGAAACCGTGGGTCGGTATTTAACACAGATGTGCTTAGGTTGTGTTTCAGGGCTCGGAGCTGATGTTACTCTAACTGAGCCGCTGACGATGGAGAAACTTGGCATCGTGGGAAAATGCTGGAGAACGTATTTCTCGCACGCTGGTGAGTGAAAAACGAAGTTCCAAAGGTTCGAAAATTTCTCCTTAGACTACGACAAAGACGACATTTGCAGCTTGCAGAGTTGGTTTTCCACGTACGCCTTGTGTCTGCTGAAGATGAACCGTGTGCCGTGTGCCGTGAGGAACACGCGATCCTCCTCAGTGGACCTGGAGAAAACACGTGTGAATATGATGAGGGGGGAAGCGCTCTCTCCCTGCAGAGACGAGACCCGCATCTCCCGGGCTAGGCGCGCTGCTCAGGCCGCCGCGGTGGGCGCAGAGCTTATTCGTGACAGCGAGGTTGTCGCCGGTATTTCTGACGGCCCAGCCGCTGCCGTTTCCCAGTCGTTAAAACGGGATGAGTCAGGCTGTGGCCTCGGGCGATCGGCGGAAGCCGGTGCCGCTGCCCGTACCCAAACCCTCGCGGACACGTTGTTTTCCGCCTGTCAGCCGGCGGGCTGCTTCCGTTTTACAGGACCTCGGTGCTTCAGTGAGATGGCACACGCTTTAAGCCCTTCACTGCCGTTGCAGTAATGCAGTGATCACCGGCATCTCACCGCTCGGGCTAATTAAATGCTTGAATCTGGTTTACCAACAGGCAGGCGCCACTTTCTGGAATTAAATTCTACCGGAAACATTGTCGGCCAGTGGTGGTTGGTGGTCGTTCTGGGCCCGGGATACTAGCTGGGAAATCTTTTAAAATTAAGATGATATTTTTCTTCAAATGAGCCCGAAAGACCCGCACAGAGAGTCCCCCGTGAACTCCTCCTCAGCTGATAAGGACTGGACTCGCCCCTCCTTTCTCACTGTCCTTCATGAGCACGCAGGGAGGGACGGCCAGCGAGCCTGTTCGGTGACATAGCCGTGGTTCCCAGGTCTTCCTGGCACGGCCTCCGTGGCGACCACAGCTCTTTCTGCCGCTCCGCCAGCGCGATTCCTGGGAGAAACCTGCGCAGCTGCCTGTCACCACCTGTCTGGACGCCCTCCCGATGGGTCACAGCCACGCCTGCGTCCAGGCGGCTCCTCTCAGCGGGGAGGATGGGCAGCTGCAGAAGCAAAGCAAGACAAAATCAGCCAAAACCACACACACACCCGAAACGCAATGAAACCATCAGATGCCAGAGTCGGACGATCCGGCCGCTTCCTGGAGACTCACACACAGCTGCTGCCTGTGCCATTGGCTGTCAATACGAGCTGGATGAGCTAGAAGCAAACCTGTCTCTCAGTTTCTAGAATCTGGTTGAAAGAGGATGTCCTGGGGTAAATAGCGTGTCATGTTTTAATTTTTGCTTTCTAACCTGGCTGGTTTCATGGTTCATCACCAATATCCATAAATTGCTTTCTTTTTTTTTTTTTTAAACCAAACACTGCTTTGTGCCCTGGCTGGGTGGCTCAGTGGGTTACAGCACTGTCTCACAAACTAAACGTTTGCAGGTTTGATCCCGGTGGGGTGCGGATGGGAGGCAACTGATCAATGTTTCTTTCTCACATCAGTGTTTCTCTCTCTCCCCTTTCCACTTGCTCTCTTAAAAAAAATCAATAAAGCGGTCCTCGGGTGAGGATTGAAAAATATTGCTTTATAAAATCTATTGAGTAAAAATGACGTCTGCGGTCGATGAGGGTGCGTGTGATTAGTGCCGACGGTCACAGTGACCTTGGAATTACAGTGCCCCCCCCCCTTTTACAATTTCAGTGAAGAGAGAAAATCCCGCAGCAGAGGAAGAGTTGGGGCCGCCCCTGCGAGACTCCTGCTCTGAACCCCGGGGGTGCTTCTCCGCTGACCTATTTGCTTGGTTCGTTTTTTGTTTGTTTGTTTTCACTGTTTGCATGTCGTTAAAAATTGTATGGGGAACTGATTGATGGAGGAGCGCTAGCTCAAGGCCAGGGGCGAAGCGGAAGAGAGAAGAGGCTATTTTGTGGGAGAAGATATCACTTCCCCTGCGTTTCAGGATCCCGAGTGTGGACTGTGGGCACACGTTCCGGAGTGTCCACCTCAATGTAAGGAGCCCCCTTAGGACGGTCGTAGTGACCGCAGGGGAGCGGGTGAGTTGTAGGGTCCGAAGCTCCCCTCACTGGGAGTGTGAAAGGGGGGTCTGGATTCACACCTGTCAAAATGAAATGGTACCAGCGGTGTCCGAACTGTTTCTGAACGGTGTAATCTCTTCTTCAAACAAAAATTTTACATGAACCCCAGTAGTTAAACAGACAAGAGCAGCCTCAGGGGTCACCCACCTACCACTAATCTTCTCCTGGATGTCTTTTTCAAGTCTTTAACCTGTACCCCCAGTGACGGAAAGTAACCCTAAAAAACACCTCGGTCTCTGGCTCTCTACCTGAGAGGTGTCAGATCCGGCGTCCAAACCTGCGTTTGTGCAGGGGGGTCAGACCCTTCTAATGCTAGCAGCAGAGGAAGCTTCTAAAAATTCAGTTTTGTGAATTTCTTCCCTTCTCTTGAAGCGGATGGCCAGGGAGGTTTTAAATAGAGCGGAGGTCGCAGACCGCAGACATAACTGCTGATGACATGCGTGGCAATGGCAGGAATTCTGAGTCAGTCACTTCCGGAATTCGTACAATGGGGCCATGTACTATTTTGATCAAGCGAGAGACCTGGCAACCAACCAATCACGGGGGTTAAACCAAAGATGCTCTCACCGAAGTCGTATAGAGATAGCAACAGCTCTCTTGGTCTTGCCGAACATTTTAACCTCAAGGAGACCTACTGTCTCAACCTCAGCTGGGATACGCGGTCATGGGTGGGGGGGGGGGTAGGGTTTGGAAGGCTTTGGGAAGTTCTGGAATTACTCATTACTCGCAGCTGCTTTTTGAGTCTCCCTTATCTGGAATCTCTGTCCTCAAACCCCTACCGCTGAAACTACAAGTAAACTTTCACACCAAGTTATGTCCCTTAGGAAACTTAAAAAAATAAAATCAAATCAGTTAATCAAAATGCCTAGACAAGTTCTAGAAAAACGGTAGCGCTAGGAAACATCCATTAACTGACCGATTTTTACGTGGAGGGAAGCTGCCTCTGCTGGTCAGTTTGGAGTGGCCACCCAGGCCTTCCCACCCGTCCTCCCTCCTCTGCTGGCTCCACAGTTGGGGACGGTTGCAATCAGGGAGGCCGGATTATTCTTTTAATCCCGCCTGTAGCTGTTACTCTTTATCAGTATACTTTAGCACTTGTGATCTCGATACTAGCTTCTTTTGAAATGCAGATTCTGCACCAGACATGTAAGGCAAAGCGCTTTGCTGTCTACTGCACCTGTGTGTGAGGCAAGAGACTGGGAGAGACCCCCTGTGATGAGTGTGTTGGTGCTTTATTGTTTAACATCGCCTGACGAACCTCCTCTTCAATGTCTGGTACCATCTTCCCTTGTTTCTAGCTCTGCGTCTCTAAGGAGTGACATTGGACTTGAATTGAAGGCTCCGCTGTCTGATTCCGAAAGAAGCAAAAGGATTTCTCTTCTTCATTCAAGCAAGGAAAAGCTGAGAAGGTGAATTTCGATACAGCCTTTTTTTGGCATTATTCGCTTGTAGGAAGAAATGCTTTCATGAGTTTTATGATATTTTGTAATATTGTTAGAAGCCTGCAGGAAACTAGTTAATCTGGGAACTAAATGCATGCCATGCATTCGCTCCTTTAGTCATTCAACAAACAGCCAGGAGCACCTCCTGTGTGCCAGAATATGATTGGAAAACCGAGATAAAATAATGAATCCTCCCCATCGTGTGGTGCTCAGACAGACTTCCAAATAACCAGCTCTGAAATAGAAAACTAGGCTTTCGTACCCATCAGCGGAGGTGGGCGCACAGTAGGCACCTAGCAAAGTTGCCTCGGACAGAACGAGGGGTGAGGAGGGATTTCTTGACCAGAGGAGAGCCACATGGGGCTTTAAACCAAAAGTTACCGCTGACCTGGTTCAGACAGCAGGGAGGGACTCCTGCGGGGTGGGCAGGGAGGGTGGCGGTGGGAGGAAGGACGGTGAGTTCGGGCACTGCAAGCATTTCCACCAGCGGGCTGAGGGGCACACGCGGAGATGACAGAGATTAGAGGGAGCAGGCTAGGGCTGCGTGTGTCCTGTTGAGGAATTCGCAGTTACCTGGGAGGCACTGAAGGGCGTGGGCAGAGGGGTGGCACGGTCACCTGTGTCCCTTAGGACGAGCTGGAGAGGTGTGTCCACCGAGACGCTGGAGAGGGCATTGAGTCCGGTGGCCAGAAGCGTCTGTGATAAGACGTGATCAGACCGTGCACTGTGGTGTCGGGCACGGGTTAGTGAGGAGTGAGCCCATTTGGATGCACTGAGCAGGGAGAATCAGCGTGAGCACAGCTGAAGGGGAGGGGGTCAAGTGTAACTTCCGAGCGGGTGGCGGGACCATCGACCAAGCAGGAAGCGCAGGGAGGGGCAGTCTGCCTGGGGGGGGGGTGATTTTCGCTTTTGTTGAGTTGGAACACCTGCGGGGTTCAGTGGCACCAGCCGAGAAATACAGGCTTAGCGCTCTCGGGGTACAGCGTCTGTCTGAAGTGGGGGTGTGGGGTGGGCGTGATTCTGAGCAAGGCCAGCGGGGACGAGAGCCTGCAATCGTTGGGGCCCAGGCAGCTGAGCCGGGATCGGGGAGGAGGGTCACCAGGCAGACAACAGAAGCGAGAGAGGGTGGTAAGGAGACCGTGGGGAAGAGCGTACCCCAACGCAGCCAGTGTTGGGGAGCATCGCCTGGCGCAGAGTCCCGTCAGGTGAGAACGGATAACTCGCCGTTTGTATTTGGCAAAACCTAGACATCAGGGATCTTGGCAAAACCCATTTTGCTGGCGTGGTGGGGGAAGGCACGGCATCGCGGGAAGGTGGAGGAGAAAGGTGGGGGCGAGGAAGGAAGGTGGACGGTGGGACTTCGGGTGAAACGGAGGCCGCCAGAAGGCTGGGCCACGCTTGAACAGGTTGGTAGTTACATTCCGAAGGAGAACAGCCGGGAGAGAGACAGGTCTTGCAGACGCTCATGTTCTCTGGTTATCTACGGCTGCTCGGAAAAATGAGACCGGAGTTTGTTGGCTTGGGACGTGGTTTTATGGGTTCATAGTTTGAACAGGGTGCAGCCAGGCAGCTCTCCTGCCTACCCGATGTGAACCGGGGTCACTGCCTGCATCAGCTGGCAGGCGGTCTGGCCGGGAGGGCCCATCCACGGAAGCCTCTCCAGCAGCCCCGGGCTCCTAGAGGGTGTGGTCCAGGAGGCACGGAGAGGAAGCTGCCAGCCCCTTGAGGCCTGGGCCCAGAAAGTGGGCCGGTGCCTCTGCCGCCTTTGCTATTGGTCCAAGCAGTCACAGAGCCCATGCGGGTCTGGGGGAGGGGTCGAGAGACCCCCTCTCAGTGGGAGGGGTGTCCAAGAACTTGAATTCCTACAACTGGTGAGGGTGGGGTGATGACGCAGTTCGCACCCCCGAGGAGTCAGAGGCCACGCAGCCAGGGGAGCAGACGGAAAGTGGGGGGAGGAGCTAAAACTAGGGGTGGGTAAGGGTGGGCCGTGGCCCGGGTGGGAAGGGGGGAGGAAGGTGAGCAGGTTCTGCCAAATGGCCTCCGTTGTCTGCCGAAGCTTCGTGGGAAGATGGCGGGGTTTGGGCTTGATGGAACCGGCGGCAGGAGGGAGGGGTGCGCCTGTCCCAAAAGGCCTTCGCCCGCCTCCGCTGCCCTGACCCAGTGACGAAGGCGTGGGCCTGCTGGCCGCTGCTGTCCCGTAGCGCACGGGTCTGCGTGAACTGACCCTGTCGGTTAGGGAGCTGGGGTCCGGGACACCTGGTTTTGGGCGTTCGTCAGAACTTGCAGAACGGCAGCCTGAGGATCTATCTGTATTTTCTGTAACTTTTGCCTACAGATAGAATTCTGTGGGCTCTGCCCAATGATGATGCGTGTAAGGGTTTCGTCGCTGAAGCCCACGCTGACTTAGAAACGCTTCAGCGCGGCGCCCCGGGTGGGTGCAGGGACGGTGGTACGCGGACGCGCGAGGACGGGGAGGTCGCTGTGGAGCCCGGTGGTGAGCGCGTCAGCGCGCCCCGAACAGATTCTCCGTTCTCTCAGCTCTCAAGCGTTAAGGATTTTAAATTCTTTTCATCTTTCTCTGTGTTTGAACATTTTCCTGATAAATGTCGGGACAAACTTAAATATGATTTTTCATCGTAAAAGTGGCACATGCCTGGCGACAATATTTGGAAAGTGTGGAAAATAAAAAGAAGAAATAATATTTTCCATAGCCCGGTCACCCGGAAATAACTGATGCTCGATGATTTTCCTTTTCGTCTTCGTTTCGTTAGCTTTCTTTTCTCCTTGTTCAGTGGCTGCGGCCGCCCTTTAAATGCCGTCTTGTATCTGACGCCTGTGAGAAGCCCCCCTTTCCCCAGTAAGCTTTGTGACATGTTCCACTGCCCGAGAGTCTTCCACTGAGCGAACAGGCTGCAGCTTCCGTAAGCATCACTCACTGTGCATGTTCAGATGGCTTTGCGGAGTTTACTGACGCACTACTGTCATGGCTAGCAAGAAGTCAGTTCTGTGTTTTGGATCCTTGCACGTGAGAGCACCATGTGAAAGTGTGTGAAAAGTTTCAAAGCCCTTCATAACACGTGGGCGACGTGTTGACGTTTCCAGCCCTGTCGTTCCAGAAGGGTCCCTGAGACACCCCCACAGAGCCCTCAGAACGCCTCGAGGGGCAGTTCGCTTACTCACTGGCTACGTGTCAGACTCGATTTGCCACCAGATCTCTTTGCCGTCGTTCCGAGGTTCGGAGAGCTGTGGTAACTGGCTGACGGCCCAGCCACCAAGGTGATATGTCAGCACAGAACAGGGGCTTCCTCCTGATTGTGAAACGAACCTTCGGAAGAACGAAGGTATCAAAGGCTTAGGGGAATTCCGGTTTTTCTCTCCTGTGCATTTCCCTTCGGAACGATGGGACACTCAGGTGAGTTCCGTTCCGATTCCAGCCTGGCCCCGCCGCTCTCCACGTGGTTGATAGGTCTGTCGACACCCACCCCTCTGATCTTCCTTGGGCGGCGCGGAGCCCAGCGCGACGCAAAGTCCGCGCTTACAGAAGGCTCCTGGGTCTGCTGCTGGAAAGGGGGCCCCCCCACAGTGACGTGCATGTTCTGAGCTCTCTCTGCCTCTAGGTGTCCGGCGGGAATGGCCGAAGGACTTACCTTACCTTATAGAGCTTCCGCGGGAAGAGGGGTCTGCAGGCCGCCGTGCGTGGATGTGTGTGTACAGGAGACATTCCAAGCCCCCCCCCCAGTGGATGCCTGAAGCCGCAAATTGTACCAAACCCTATACGTACCGTTTTTTTCTCTCTGTATACATAGTTATGATAAACTAATTTATCAAGTAGGTGCAATAAGAGATTAACAATGGTAACTGCTAATAAAACAGAACAATTATCACAATGTACTCTCGTAAAAGGAATGTGCATGTGGCCACGCTCTCACGCGTGATGGGTGACAACCACTAACTCCCCGATGGGCAGGTGGCGTGTCTGGCGAGGACCCGTGTGACAGAGGGACGGTTCCGACGTTCCAGACCGGCCAGGGCCGGATGGCGCGAGACTCCCGCACGCGCTGCTCAGCACAGCACGCAATTTAAAACTCACACATTGTTTAACCCTGAACTTTCCTGCTTAATATTTTTGGCCCATAGTTGATTACAGGTAACTGAGCCCCATGGAAGGTAGACCTGCAGAGAAGGGGACCCCTGTGTCCCCCCACATCTGGGCCTGGGCTGTGTGAGCACGCTCTGTCCACGTGGGCGTCCAGGGCTTGAGAAGCTGCCAGTTTTGGGGGACACGGCCGTCCTCCAACAGGGAGACTGGACAGGGAGGGGGCAGCTGCTTCACACGCAGACCCAGGGGGGCGGCCTGTGCGCGCGGAAGCGGCGGGGCTGACGGTCCCCCCTTCACCGCCACCCCCCGCAGGGAGCGCATCAAGCGCAGCTGTGAGCAGCTGCGCGCCCTGGTGCCGGGCGGCAAGGGCAGGAAGAACGACGCGGCCTCCGTCCTCGAGGCCACGGTGGAGCACGTGAGGCGCGTCCGCGACCGAATCCCTCCAGCCGTCCTGGGCCAGGTATTGACCCCGAGCCCGGGCGTTCCTCCCCCACCAGACTCGGCTTCAGTGCTGCAACGCTCCGCCCTTCTGTTGTTGTCATGGGCCGTGGGGGTGCACGTTTGCGTGTGTGAGAAATAGCGCTAAACAGAGCTCGCCTGTCTTTCTCTGGTTTTAGATCACGGAGGCACTCCAGAGCAACAGGAGGTTCTGTAAGAAACAAGCGCCGTTCCAGCTGCCTGTCCCCGGCCCGGCCGCGGCGCCAAGGTGTGCTCAGGTCCCCCAGTGGGCTTCCCCGGTGCCACCGTGAGCCCTGTAGACGGGCCACATCCGCCTGCCACGGGCACTCAGACATTTATAGGGCTCAGAGAACTTTGCTGGACGGGTGGCTCCGTGGGTTGGAGCGTCGTCCTGTGCACCAGAGAGTGGCGGGTTTCAGTCCTGTACAGGGTGCCTGCCCGGGCTGTGGGTTCAATCCCTGGTTGGGCGCAAATGGGTAGCAACCCATCGATCTCTCTCTCTCTCTCTCACATCGATGTTTGTCTCCCTCCCTCCTTCTCTAAGACCAGCGAACGTATCCTTGGGTGAGGATGAAAAAAGACCACTGCCAAGGTGCACCATCTCATGACAGGGACAAAATAGATAGTATTCTCAGAGTCCTGATTCCGTCACCATTGGCCTCAATCTCCTTTTGCCATTTCCGAGGACCCTAGAGGGGGCCTTCCCGGTGGCGGTGGCTGTGACCGGCTGTGAGTAAGGACACGGTGGACCCCAGTGTTCCTTTGTCTGGGGAAGTCGCAGGCTTCGGAGTAGTGCAGCCCTCCTCTGTGGGGAGTCCTGCGGGAAGCTGCTAGTGTGCTCCATGACGTGCCCACGGAATGCCTCCTCCTTGAGTTTATTGGAACAGGTAAACGGAAGACGACGAGAAGAAACGTGCGTCCGTCCTCCGCATCCTGAAGAACCGTCCGGGGCCTGTTCCACAGCACGTCCTCACACTCACACAGCCCTGTCGTTAGGCTCGCTCTGTGCTCTTATGACTGGGGTGAACTCAGCCGTGTGCCTACGGTCTTCCTTGGGAAGTGTGTAAAGTTTTCTTTTCTTTTTTAAAGGGAAAACAGCGTATTGGCCAGCACGCACCCAGCAGTGAAAGAGATCAGTTTCTTGGCTAATAGGTGCCTGAATGTGTACCCCGCCCCAGCCTCTGGGGACCCCTCGGATGGCGCTGTGAGAGGTGAGCTCCGCCCACCTGTCCCTGGGGGGTTCCAACAGGCCCAGACTGCACGCACCCCCCAGCCCCCACTGTAACTGGGGGATGGAGCCAGGCTGGGGGCTCCCACCATCAGTCGTTCTGGGGTCGTCCGCTGGAAGTACACAAGCCAGCCCCCAAGCACCCCCATAGTGCTGTGACCAGAAAGCGCGTCTTCCTGATAAATAAAGCACCTGGTGGCTTTGTTTACGGGAGCAGAACCCAAAGGGAGGGAAGTAGCTGTGTTTTGAAAACATTTTCCTGCCTCCCAGGTGCTGCACAGAGCGTGGAAATAGATAACAATGTAACCCACCTCGCTGGGAGGGGCTCGACCAAACCTCAGTTCTGGCTGGAGGGAGTTCTTCCCGACCTCCTTCCTCCAGAGGGAGGCTCACAGTTTTGATTCTGATGGAAGCAGCGAGCGCGTGCACACCGCCCCCCCCCCCCCCCCCCCCCCGCCCACCACCAAAGGCACAGACAGCTGATGCGTCCCTAAAACCCGCCTCTTAATGACGCAGGGACCCTAATTCATAGCGTATGTGTTGCATTAAACGTGGCCACTAAAAGGTCCCCTTTGCGTTGCCCACGGCGTTCAAGTGCAGCCGCTGGGTCAGCGTGCGACGCGGGGAAAGGACGCAGCGCGCTGACCTCTTCAAGTGCAGCCGCTTGGCGACGGGGCCGCGTGCAGTGACCGGTGTGTGCGCGTCCCTTGTTTTCGAAGGTCCGCCGAGCCCCGCCCCAGAGAAGGCTGCTGGCGAGGTGCACCCAGGCCAAGCTCCCAGCCCAGCGCCGTCCCTCAGCTCCTTCCACGCCGGCAGGTACGGTCCCACCGTGGTCCCCGCCTGGGACGCGGCTGCCGCAACCAATCAGAGCGCGTCTGGGCCCAGAGCCTCCGCTGGCCCCGCTCCGCACTGCAGCTCCGCGCTGGGCCAGGCCTGCGCAGCGCCGCCCCCCTGTTTGGTGAGTCCCCTGCGCTCTTGGTCCCCTTCGCCTCCGTCCCTCCAGCCAGCGAGGCCCGGAATGTGCGCGGCCTGTGAATGCTTTGGTCAGAAACCTCTCAGACGTGGGACCGGGCACTGTTAGCCCCAGCTGTCACCCTGCGTGCAGCAGGACGGGTGTCTAGACGGGTGTCCAGAGCCAGTGAGTCTGGCGGGCTCTGCTGGCAGGACCCTCAGGGACCAGATGCAGCCCGGGGTCCTCTAAAGCGCCTCCCTCTGCCCCTTGGCTTCCTCGGTGACACACCCTCTTTCCCAGCCTCGCCCTCAGCGGGCTTGTCCCCGTGGCAGCTGCCCGGACTCTCAGGCCACCAGCCCTCACACTAGACGAAGCCTGTCCTTCTGACACCAAGCCAGCTGATTTCAGGTCCCAGGCGTCCTCCTGGCACAGACTCTGGTGGGACCACCTCTGCGTTCTGGCCCCGCGCCAGCCACGAGGATGTGGGGGGGGGTGCGCGAGCGTGCACAGTCCCTGACCTCATGGAGTGTCACCGGGTCACCCTGGTACCTGTAACCTGACCCCGACTTGGGAGAGGTTGGGGCTGCCTACGCCTGCAGGAAGGGCTGTCCAAGTAGAGACCTGAAGTCTGAGCACGTGCCATGAAGACCTGGGAAGCAAGGTCGGGAGCTGGGAGTGAGGAAGGGGGAGGGCGCTGCAGCAGGTGGGTCAGCACCTGTACGCAGCGGCGTCTTCCCCTGGGGGAGCAGCTGCCCGGCTCTAGTGGAAGGCCCGAACCAGGCCCGCCTGCTCGGGCTGCGCTTCCCATGGCCTTGAACTGGTTGCCAGTCCTTTAGCCTAGTAATAATAGCCAACACGTTTTGAGCACTCGGTCACTAAAGAATGTTCCGGATACTTGATGTCCTTAATGCAGATGAGCGCCTGACTCTCTGAAACGGTCCTGGGAGGTAGCTCCTCTTATGACTTCCAGGTGACACCTGTGCGAGGGGGCAAATAGTGACCTTGCCAAATCGCTTATGAGAAAGCTAGTCTAGAGAATGACAAAGAAATTTTAACGCCCGACGACGTACGGATCGACAGATGCAACACCGGCACTCATACCCATCGGCAGAGCCAGAGTAAATAAGTAAAAAGGCTCCCGGCGTGACTGTCTGCGGCTGACCGGTACTGAGTCCGTAGTTCTTGCTGCAAGAAAAACATTACTTTTACGAACAGGAAATAACATACATGTTAAAACCTGTAGGTTTAACCTGCCTGAAAATTTCACAGGGTTTTGCAGACCTTGTCATTTTGCCTGAGGACACGGGACACGTGCTTTTGGCATTGTGAGCAGGCCAGGCCAGGATTCGATTAACGTGCTTTTTCCCCTTCGCAGCAACCGTTTTGGGCGTATCAGTAGCGGGCGGCTGAAATTCACGCTCCAGACCCCCTACTGGGCGCAGGACGAGCGAGAGGCACAGAGGACGACCCCTGTGAAGGCTACATCCCCCCGACACCTGATATCAAAGGAGCTGGCATTGCGTGGCTGCCGGGAGCCTCCGCGGAGAGGAGGGCGGGCTTCCCTCCTCCCCACCCGGGGCTCCGCCACCCGGAGAGCGGCAAGCACAAGGGGCCTAGGCACCGCCGTGCACCACAGAGAAGACCCCCTGACTGGATGGAGCCACCTGCCGGGGGAGGTGCCCGGATTCTCCGGTGGCGCCGAGGACGCATGTCACAACTTGGTCACTTGCAGTTTCGCTGTGACTTACTGTCACTTCTTTATTTTTTTAATTTTTTTTTTATTGCTGTTCAACTACAGTTGTCTGCATGCCTCGCCCCCCCACCCCAGCCACATCGCTTATTTCTAGGTGGTTTTCCCCCTAGACTTGACACTTTGGAGAGCCGCCTCTGTTCTTCGGATAAGTTACGTTAGTTTGAGAGAGGTGTCAGCCTTCCGCTTGGCCACCACTGAGTACATCGGTGTGTTTCCGCATTTCACAATCCACCGAATGAAATAATAGCTAATAGCTAGATTTTCCTTAGAGTCTTTTGTTACAGACTAGAAGGTTTTATTTTTCCGTTTTTCATCTCCTCTCTGAAGGTACAGGAAAAGGCTGTGGAAAACCAGGGGAGAAAAATTGTCATTTTGTATTTCCTTGAAATGTTCTTACGCATAGTGTGTTTTATAATTAAATACTCAGTTTTGTCCCCCGCCCAATGCTAACCCACTTTTGTTTTGTAAACGTGTATCCGTTTTAATAGCCCTGGGGGCGGGGAATTTTAATTCCACCAGGTTTTTGGAGAAGTTTGGAATGTGCTTTGGGGGCCTAATTTTCCTGCGCCCTTGTATCGCTTCCCTGGGAGGAGGCCAGGACTGGGGAGCCTGGAGCTGGCTGGCTCCATAAAGACCCGAGAAGCTTCCAACTAGGGTTCCGCGCTCGTTGTTACGCACGTGCGCTGACGCTTCACCCTCTTCTCGCCGGCAGGACTCATCGCTCCAGCGTCGTCAGGGAAGCTGCTGAGGTGTTTGGGGCACGGGAGGCTTGTCCTATTGCTGCTGGGGCTTCCGCTTCCCGGCAGGTTCCCCTCGGTCCCCCGCGGGGGCTGTGAGAGGCAGCCTGAGGGGCGCAGTCCTCGACCCCCTCTGCCGGCTGGTGTCGGTCCCCTCTCTCCTCCTGACACGAAGGGCCGGCTACCGGTTCCTCTGCGGACGCTCCGTGTTTTCTTCCCAGC
Organism: Anoura caudifer; assembly: GCA_004027475.1. Classification (NCBI taxonomy): domain Eukaryota; kingdom Metazoa; phylum Chordata; class Mammalia; order Chiroptera; family Phyllostomidae; genus Anoura; species Anoura caudifer. The sequence goes on from PVKU01011925.1 coordinate 26,741, forward strand.
CGGTCCCCGTGATCCCGAATACCACGCGGTGTCCGAAGTCATTCCCCATACGCTACGGTTCCCCGTCGGACAAATCCTGCCGCTCCAAGGAAGCTCACCTCTCAGCCAAGGGGAACAGGGTAGCTGGGCCTGAGCCCGCAGCAAAAGAGCAGGGTTCTCCCGTACGAAGTCCAGCTGACCGGTCCCCGGAAGGTCGCGGGGTTATGTTCACGAAGGAGCTGTAAGGAGTTTGCCTAGGAAACGGCAGCCGGCAGGTTTCACGCAGCGGGCGCAGCAGCCCCTGTGCCCGTTGGAACGGGGGCCGGGCAGAAGCAAACAGCTCTTTCTGCGGCCCAGGAAAACGATGAGGCGTTTCCGTGAGGGAGAGGGACTTGGTGTCACCCATTGCTCGGTCCTCAGTGTCAGCCTTCTTGCTGGCCGGAGGGACGGACGCACAGATCCTTGGGCGGACGCCTGGGCGGACGGGGAGCCGAGGGGAAGGGAGGGTGTGGGCCCGGGCGCGATGGCGAGCGGGGGGAGCAGCGGGCAGAGGCAGGCGAGCAGGCGTCAGAAGAGAGAGCAGGGTGAACGCTGACGTTTTTATTATGTGCACCGACCCGTGTACGCCTGTGTCTTGCCCCTGTACCGCAGGGCGGAAATGACAGGAATTGGTCGTGTTTAAACCCGGAATGCTGTTTGTCCGATGAGGCCACTCCTAGACCACACGGTCGCTCATCAGTGCGAGCTGGTTAGATGGATCTTTATCCAGCCGGCGTTAGCTGGCGGGCTGGGGGCAAGGCGGGGTCTTTTTAACTCTGCGGAGGAGCGAGGGTCCCCTGCGGAGGCAGGCAGAACGGAAGGCTTGTAAGGGAGTCTTTGGAACGCCACGGGAGGGGAGAATGCGAGATGGTACCAGGGCGCTTCCAGGAGTTCACGCGAGGCCTCGGGGGCCGTGTCGAACCAGCCGCATCTCTGAAACGCACCCGCAGCACTTGCCTCTCTGGGCCGTTGTGAAGATGACGTGAGGTGGGTGCGCCAGGCCTCGGGACGGTGCCCGTTGAATACGGGTCAGTCATGGTCATGGGATGGGGACCCGCGAGGACTTCTGGCCCTGCAGCGGCGCGACCAGAGGTTTCGGACGGAGAGAGGGCACAGCTTGCCCTCGGCAGCTGTGTGTGTGAACTGGTGGTTTTTGGAGGTGTGAGAAACGGATTCTCTCCGAATTTCTAGCTCAGGGAACCGTCGGAGCTTGGGCCACACTGGGGCTGTTTCTACTACGGCAGAGTAGCAACCGACAGGGAAGTGGGGTCTAGCCTTTCACATGGAGGGGGGCCGCTTCCCTCGGTCACCCCCACCCAGCCAGCCTGCCCCCTGCAGGTGTTCCAGCGTGGCTCCTGTACGGGGGAGCCACTTGGGGCGTGGGGGACAGGTAACACGCTAACATGCAGACTCCTGGGTCTGTTCCCGCAGGGTCAGGCTGGTAGATGTAGCTGCGCTGGAGCCAGGGGGGCCAGATGGGTCCCCGATATCTGATTACCCCACTTGAAAACTTCCAGTGCCCATAAGCGGGTGCAGACACCTGTGAGGGACACACACAGGACACACCCAAACGGAAACCGCGGTCATCGACTTCCCAGCCTGCCCACGTGTCCGAGGCGTGTGGGGCTTCACGAGAACCCCACCTGGAGATGCAGCTCTCACGGTTCTAGAAGGGGCCTGGCACGCCGCACAGCGCGGTGCTGCTGTGGAGCCGGGGGCAGCCCCGGTCGGGCTAATAAGATGCTGGTCACAGGCACGCAGAGGGCTGCCGTCGGGAGGTGAGTGCCGGGAGCAGCGCCGCCTCGACCCGACAGCTCGGCGTGGGGAGTCATCAGGCAGTAGTGCTGGGCCGAGGTCGGTTTCGCTGAGATGCTCAGAAACCGCCTCGGTAAGTGAGAAGGACGATTCGGTCGAGGCGTCCCAGGCCCAGAGCAGAGCTGGGGGAGAGTCAAAGGTGGGAGCAGACCTGGGGGTGGGAAGGAGGTGTGGGGCAGGCAGGGCCTCCCTCCCTCCCTCCTGTCCATCTAGACGCAACAGACACGGCTTCTGGGAGGGGGGGCCTTGCTCCTTTTTGTTAAACCTTCCGCGTGTTTTAAAAATACTCTCAAGGTCTGGTTGAAAGCAGAACGTCGCTTTTGTAAACTGACGAGCGTTGGGGAAAATACAGCATTTCTCCGGACATTGGCATTCACATGTTCTCACAAAACTTTGAAACTGGACCCTAAGCCTCTTGGCAGTTGATGTCCAGCTCTCGGCGTCCCCTGGCCTCCGGCCAGCTCCCTGGGGGGGGGTGGAACGAGGAAGCAGGAAGCCCACCATCACCTGCGTTAATCCTCACCAAGGGCTGGTTTCACCCCGACGGGAACGTGACACCCCCGTGCAAGACGGAGGCCTCTCCTCTGCACACAGCTCATGTGGCTTTCACACCCCGGGAGAGAGTTCCTTCTGAAAACAGAAATCAGGAAGGTGCGCACACACACACACAGGATGACCTCACACAGTTTGCTGGACGCACTTGAATTTCACGCATCAGACTCGTGTCATCTTCCTTTTTTCTTCAAGATTTCCAGGGATCGTCGGATTATATGCTCGGTGGGCTGGGATGCCGCTCCGAGAAACTTCCAGTCCGGCCCCCGACTGGCGCCCAGGCCGTCTGTCCTTCCCCCCTCGCCAGGCGCGCCCTCCTCCCCAAAGGTGCCTGCGTCCTGCTGGCTGGGCCCCGTCCTCGGGCCGCCGAGGCCACCCGTGGGCACAGCGCGGCGTCCTGAACACAGCGGGAGCTCAGGAGTGAGAACGGCGGCCTGGGAGCTCGGCCCCACCTCGTGAGCGGCACGTCGCCGGGTGGATTCTTGGTCTCCGTGCACCAGCTTCCTCTTCTGTGAGATGGAGGCCGTGCTCTCCCTTTGCTTCCTCAGGTTCTGAAGGCCAAGATAAGGGTTTGAAAGTTCCTGGCGTGCGGCGGGGCCCCCGCCGAAGGTGGCTGCCACCGTCCCCTGCCTTTCCTTCCGAGGCCTCCCTGCTGCGAGGACGTCCAGGGAGGGAATCCAGGCGCCCGGTGTCATCTGATGCTGCTCTTCCCAGCTTTGCAGAGCCCTCACTGGGAGGGTGGTGAGGCTCCTAGTCGCTGCTGGGATTCTCGGGCCCCTCCCCGACGGTGGGCTGTGTGCAGGTCCCCACGGGCCGCCTCCCTTCCCGGTGACTATCCATCTGACGCCCTGGCCCTCACCCCCACCCTGCCGTGCCGCACGCCGCCTGCAGAGCTGGGCAGAAGCCTCTTTTTTGCAGCAGCAGCAGCAGGGAGGGAAGAGGAGGTGTGTGCCACCCGGGGCTCAGGGCCACCGCCTCCCTGGCCGGCTTGCTCCGGGGATGAGAGACAACCCCAGCAGCACGGCGGTGAAGGAGGCACCTTTCCCGGGGGCGGGGGGACGGGCTCGGGGAGCGTGTTGCTCCCCACGCATGCTGCCTGCGTGGGGCGCAGGCTCGGCCAAGAGCAGGCAGCGCCCACGCATTTCCCCCGCAGCCTCCTCGGTCCTGCTTCCCCATGCAGACCCACAGGCACTTTCCACGGGCAGCATTCATCTTTGGTACCATTTGTAGCGATTGAAAGGCGTTTTAATTTGTGTTATAAAAGCAATATAGGTTTATGACATTTAAACAAAACCAAAGGGCATAAAACAGTTAAAAAAAAAAAAAAAAAACTTCCCTTGAAATCCCACTCTTTGGAGGTAACCGAGCTGGTCGGCCTCCCTTTGTTTTTTTTCCTTTATGCATCTGAAAACATATCGAACGCAAATGGAGAAACACTGAGATTCATCACAGAACTTGAAATCATGTATCGCTCTGCACTCGCTGTTTTCCCCACTTAACTCATTGGTGGGCGCATTCACCCTCTTTAACAACTGGCATGGTGTTCTTTTTTAAGACGATCTCAAAACATATTTACCTAGTTTCCAAATGTCAGAGATTTCGTCCTTTTCCATTTTTTAAAAATTTTTGCAGACAGTATCGCAGGAACCTCACGATTACATCTGTGCACAGGTATAAAATAGATCTTTGTGATACATGTAGCAGACGGGTATTTATCGACTGTTCTCTATGTAACGGGCACTGTTTTGGCAAACCCCTCCCTTCAAGGCACTTGGGCGAGGGAATATGAAGCACCCGCCATGGTGGGTGCCTTAAGGAAGGCAGGGAGCAGGCGCAGGGCGCGGCTGGGTGCCAATTCAGACTGGGAGGCCAGGGAGGTCTCGGTCCTGTGTGGTAGGAAGGTCGCTGGCACCAGGTAGGGGGCTGAGATGTAGGGATGAGGTGGACGGAGGACCGGGAGCAACGGCACCGAGTGGGGTACTCGGCATTATGGGTCTGAGGGTGCTGCCTAATTTGGGGTAACCTGGCAAGGGTTCTTTCTTGTTTGTGGGAAAGGGAAGTGTGACCAGGCAGGGACGTGGACAGAAGCCACACGGGTGGTGCGCTGTCCCCAGCGTTGCCAGGAATTCAGAATCTCGCAGATGTGAATATTGCAGGAAACACCTAACAGGTGTATCCGAATGGTTGGGGTAGAATTCTTTCTCATGGCCAGTTCCCTGAGTAGCTTCAGTCACGTTATGAAGAAAGATCATTCTTGAACAGAACACATGCGTAGAGCGAGAAAGAGAACAGGAGGGTGGGAGAGGATGAGCGAGAACTTCAAGGAAGAACCCAGCCCCTCCGCCGACGTGGAGTACACGCACGAAGTGTCCATAGGGCAACACGGTTCTGTTTTCGTAACACTTGTAGGAAGGGGACTCTAGGCAATTACTTGCTCGTCACTCAATTATTTTCAGTCAATGGCAATAAGCGGGAAACTAATGTCTTAAAGACAGAAACACAGCAAGAGACTCAGAGGAACGCAGCCCCAGACACAGAGTTCAGAGCCCCCGTGCAAGCGCCAAGCACGCAGAGCGCCGAGAGGGTGGGGGGTGCCGGCCTGATCGACGGCCACCGGACCCCGCGGAGCCCTCCTCTCCAGCTGAATAGCCAGCGCTTTTAAAACCGGGGAGTCAGCATTTCAGACAGATTGTTCCAGAAACAGTGATAGGACTATTTGGAAGAAGAAGAAAAAAAATAGAAGCGGTAAACTCGCATTGCTACCTGGAATTCCAGCAAAATTAGTCCCTGATGTATGAGAGATTGAGGAATTTAAAAAATCATCCAAGAAAACCGAAGGATATTTTTATAAACATGAAGTAGTGACTGCTTTAAAAGAATGCCCATGAAACACACCCCCCCACACACACACCCACACACACACACACACACACCCCATATTTTCAGTGTATGGGACTGGCTGATGGCTTGTTTCCCACGAAGAGCTCTTTCAATTCATAAGGCGAAGGCAGCCCGAGAGAAAAATGGGCGAAGGTCGTGAACGGCATTCCATAAAGGAGAAACACGAAAAGACGTTCATGGCCATCATTGATGAAACAAAGGGAAACAATTATTTTCCCCTCCTCGACTTGTCGAAGATCGTAACCTCTGCCACCGTGTCGGCAGGAGATGGGGGGGGGCGGGTGCTCTCTGCGGAGACGGGCGTTGAAGTCGGCGCCACCGCTCGGGCCGCGTTCGTTCGCCAAGCTCTTAAAGGCACCTGATTTTAACCCCACGACTCTGTGTCTGGAAGCTCACAGGAAGTTCAAGGCTTCGTTCACCTCCAGAGGTGACACCGGGCCCTGCCAAGAGCCGTCCTCTTTCCTTCCTCTGGTCACAGCCCCGTGGGTCCTGCCTGCCATTCCACGTTGAAACCGGTCCCTGGAGAGGCTGCAGTTAGGAGTGACAGCCTGATCTCCCCCCAAAGGCCACGGAGGCTACCTAGTCCCCTCGCTGTCCCTTTGCCTGTCAGCTCAGTCGCTGCCAGAAGTCAAACCGCACATCTGACTTCCACCATTGTAGCTGTTGGCGTCTCCTCCCCGGACCCAGCCTCCCAGCGCCCCGGCCGACCCAGCCCCGTGGCCCTCAGCCCTGGTCAGCCGAATCCTTCCCCCCACTGCCCGCCCGGGCCTCCTCCCCTCTTCGCTGCTCAAGGACCTTCCTCCAGCGCTGGTCCCCCTGCTCTGGAACACGGAGCAGTCCCCTGAGATGGGACACGGCCCCTCGCACAACCTCCCGCTTTAAAGACCAAGCCGAATCCTCTTTCTGCGGCTCCACCTCCCTTCTTCCCCGTGGCCCCTCTTTCTCTGTGTGCCTCCCCAGCCCTCCCCTTGAAGGACTGCTGTTGGGCCCCCTTCCTCGCTCCTTCCTCATCCCCCACTCTCTCTCAGGCAAGCGTTTTTGCTGCCCTGGGTGTAAAACGCTCAATGAATTATCACAAGGTGAATAAACCACGTGCCAACACCAGCCCAAGAAACAGCACAGCGTCCACAGCCAACACCTCGCTTCCTCTCCGCTCACTCCTGCGCGCCCTCCTCCCGCAAACAACGACTGTCTGTGTTTAGCCCAGCATTTTGCTTTGCTTTTGGAGAATTTGCTTTGGGATAACACCATGTATTTTTCCGGTGCGTTTCCTTTTCTCCAGTGTTGTGTTTGGGAGACCCGGTCAGGCTGCGGTGTGCAGCAGGGGCTAGATCCCACGGGGTCCAAGGATTTATTAAATGTTTTCTGCGTAGAAGAAAGCCTTTGGGAGGTTTTAACGGAGGAGAGACAGGATGCGACTTTGACACCAAAAGGCCATTTGGCTGCTCCCCGGAGACGAGACGGGGAGATGGAGGGTGTGGCTGGTCAGGAAGGCAGAGACTCTGGTTAGAAAGTTGTCGCGACCACGCAGTCACACTGTGAAATCCTCCGGCTTTAGAAAGAACAGGCTCCGCAGGTGGCCCCTCGGTGGAGCTAAACAATGATAAGTCAAGCCTGGTGTCGGGCCCACAATCGTAGGGTCAGTTATCACAGTTTAGACCCCAGAAAATAACAACTTCAGGGCAAAAAATAGCTGTTGGAAACAACCGCCATTTAAACAATTAAAATAGGAAAATGTATGGCTGAGAACCAAGAGGAGCTTCCCCGTTTTGAATCTTGGGGTCTTCAAGTGAACACTTCGTCAAACGAGAGGAGAGACTCCAGGTCAGACAGGCAGGCCCACGCCAGCTCCAAGGGGCAGGGGGAATGGGGGTGACTCGTCCGAGCTGGCTGATCGGCCGGGCTCGGTTTGTGGGCCGGCTGCTCGCACGGGCCCTGCGCTACCCAGGTGTGAGGTTTTGCGTGACTCTGCGCCTTTACCCTTCTTACCTTTGGCACATCACACAGATTTTCTTCCCCTTGGGGACAAGCGTCTTCAAACGACTCGGTTGAAACCCAGGTTTGCGCATGGTTGGGTTTTCTGCCTATTTTTCCTTGGTCCTGAAAGTTCTCAGCTTCTGAGATGGGAGGTTTAACATTCCTACTCAGATGTGAATACTTGGTTCTGGGTTAGTTTTCGGAGCGCTCGGGGCAGGAGGCGAGGCTGGGACTTGGTGGACCTTAAACCCTACCGTCCGCAACCCACAGAAATCAACTCGAAATGTATTCCAGACTTGACCTGAGATCTGACACCGTAAAAATCCTGGAAGACAAGCCAGGCAGTGAGGTCCTTGATGTCAGCCTTAGTATTGATCTTTCTGGATTTGATGCCTGAAGCAAAGGCAACAAAAGCAAAAATAAACAAGAGGGAGGACATCGAATTAAAAAGCTTTTTACAAAGCAAAGGGAACGTCAACAAAACAAGAAGCAGCATATGAGAAAAACTGCACTTTTCTGATGAGGGGCTAGTATCCAAAATACATGCGGAATTAATACAGCTCAACAGCAGAAAACCCAAATAACCCGACTGAAAAAGAGGCAAAGAATACGAATTGACATTTTCCCGGAGAAGTCGCCCACACGCCAACAATGACATGCGAGAGGCGCAACGTCACGGAGCATCAGGGAAAGCAAATCGCAGCTGCAATGAGATACCACCTCACACCTGTTACAATGTTTACTATCAAAAAGGCAAGTGACGGCCTGGCCGGCGTGGCTCAGCAGGTTGGGCGCCATCCTGCAATCTGAAAGGTCGCTGGTTCGATTCCCGGTCAGGGCACATGCCTGGTTCCTGGTTGGGGGTGTGCAAGAGGTAACCGATCGATGTCTCTCTCTCACAAGGATGTTTCTCTCCCTCCCTTCCCCTCTCTCAAAAAATAAACAAATAAATCTGAAAAAGAAAAAAAGACAAGCGATAAATGCTGGTGAGCCTGTGGAGAAAGGGAGCCTTCGGGACACGGTGCAGCCGCCGTGGAAGACAGTAGGGGTGGGGGTGCTCGAGGAATTAAAGATAGCACTGCCCCGTGATGTAGCCATTCCACTTCCGGGGGCACCTCGGAAGGAAACAAACCCAGGGTGTCAGGGAGGCGTCCGCACCCCCATGTTCATCGCGGCGTCGCTCGCCGCGGCCACGGGGTGCGCACCGAGGAGGTGTCTGCGCACCGCAGAGTGGACGTGGACGAGGAAAGTGTGATGTGGGTGTCTCCATCTGTGTCCATGCCTATTTTGAGGTGTACATAGGGACGGGCAGGGCAGGCTTAGCCGTGACAGCGAAGAGCTCTGTGCCCACGTGTGCCCGAGTGCGGTGAGTGCACCACCAAGAATGTGAGAGCAAGGAAGGAAGGCCGGCCGGGGATCCGAGCGCTTCTGAGGTCGCACCCCCGCGCCCTGCGCCGTTGTGACGCTCGTCTGAGTTAATCGAGCCGATGTTACGCTCACAACCTGCACGCGGTTTTCCAAGGAAACAACGGAACCCACTTTCGTTCATACGTATGAATGTTACCCATTCTTTAAGAAGGAATCCTGCTCTTCATGACATGGACAGACCTGCAGGGCGTTATGCAAAGTGCAACCAGCCAGTCAGAGAAGGACAAACACACAGGGAATCTTTAAAAAAAGGTGAAGCTCATAGACACAGACCAGGAAAGCGGTTGCCAGGGACTGAGGGCTGGGGGACTGGGGAGAGGGTGGCAAACGCGGGGAAACCCCCAGTTACAAGAGGATCGGAGGCACCGTGGAGATTCCAGCTCAGAGCGCTGTGCTGGGTAGTTCACACTTAGTGAGAGAGTAGAACTCTCTTAACAGAGCAAGACGTTCACAGCGAAGTCGCAGACACACCTGGACGGAAGTCCACTCTCTACTCGTGGGTGACTGGACCGGCGACCACACCCCTCTCTGCCTTGATTTCTTCCCCCGTGATGTGAGGCGTTACTGGAACCTGCCTCTCACGGTTATGGCGAAAGTTCAAGGGGAGAGGGAGCACACAGTAGCCATTCCTTAGGTTTTTCCTGCTGTCATTGCCTGTGACGATGTCATTGTTGTCCCCATCCAAGGCCAATGGGACAAAGAAGCCCCACGTGGTTGGTGCCCACAAGTCCTGCTGGGTGAGCAGCTGCCTCTGCGTCCGGGTCTCTCGCCGTCTCCCTAGCGGGCCGGCGCCTGCACAGAACACGGGGATCCATCGCTCATCGCTTAGGCGAGACCCCTGTGTCTCCACCAGCATAAAAAAAGAATCCCAGCATCTTCATGTTGCCAACTTCTGAAAACAACATTGGCTCATGTTTCCTGCGTGATGGGAACGTGAAGAAGAGGCAGCCTGACTGTGAGACGGGCCGGGAGGGGTGACAGAAGAGGGGGGCCGAGGTGCTGGGGGCCGAGTCACAGACCGTGCGGAAGGCCCTGGGTACAGAGCGGGCTGTGGGTTAAAGCGAAGCAGAAGTGGAAGTCCTGACCACCTTTCCTCCGTCACTCCTCTTCCTCCCTCTCAGTGAAGGGCAACTGCATTCCTCGCCCAGCCCAACCCTGTCCTCCCCACCCCCTCTGATGGGTGAAAAAAGCCGTGGGCATGCGACTGGACCCTGAGCCCTTGGCCCCAGCTCCACCGTGCGCGTCCCGGCTGAAGCCACGGATTCCCCACTGGGGCCACAGCAACCGCCTCCGGACTTACCCCCCTGCCTCCGCCTTGCCCCTCAGCAACCTGTTCCCCCACCAACACAGTAGCCAGGGTGGCCTTGCAAATATTTACACCAGACGTCATTCCTTTGCTCACCTGCAAGGGCCTCTCATTTCGATCAGTGGAAACCAAGGGCTTTGCCGTGGGACTGGGAGACCTCTTGACCTTTGTCCTCAGCGTCTCCGAGGAGTCTCCTGCTCCCTCCCTCTGCTCCGGCCCCTCGGCCCCCTTCGAGTCCCGAAGACCATCTGCAGTTCCTCCCGTGTGAGTCTTTCCTCCGGAAGTTGGCTTGGCTCTCGTACTCAGCCAGGTCGCCGATTCCAGGGTTCGCTGCCTGCTGCAGCGGGCCTGCCGGTGAGCAAAGGACGGGGGTGCGGGGGGGGCAAGCTCGGCCACATTCTGAAGGGGTTTTTTTTTAAGGACCTAAAAGAGAAAGCTTAGGTCTTGGAGATTAAAGTCCATTTTTTTTTTTTTTTGTCCATTATACTCAGCGCAGGGCCGCTTGTCCATGACAAACTCCTCTTGTGTTGAAGGATGGTGCTTTGGGGAACCTGGGAACTGAAATCCATGTTTTACTGTGGGTTCCGGTAACGTGTTTGTCTCACGGGCACTGATTGTGTCGCCTCCCCTCTCCCTTCCGGAGACCCCCCCCTCACTTACAGGGCGAGACCCAGGGAAGCACTGACAGGCAAGGAGAGACCGAGCAGACAGACCTGAGAATGTGGAGCCTAAGATGCTCAGAGGGGCCCCCCCTCCCCGACTTCTTCAAAACACCGGCAGGTGTAAGGTTGTGTGGAGTCAGGAAACCCCTAACTCATCGTGCCAGTTGAACCCCCCGAAAGGATTCATTTCTAAGTCTTTGGGCATTTTGTCGTCACTAATTCAATCCCGTGGTGCAAGTTATGAGCGGCTGGCCCGGAGTGAATTCGGCCTGGAAATATTCCCTCCCTGTGGGTTCCACACAGACCTCTGGGGCATGGGCAGCTGCCATGGGGTCTGGAGTCCGATGGCTCCCCTCTGTGGAGGCCCTGCTGGGGTGACTGGAGGGCACCCAGGGGAGGTTTCCATTTGGGGACCCGGGGAAGTGCCGCGTGTGGTCATTGCCGCCACCCTCACCCTCACCAGCCTGCTCTCTCCTGCCCTGGGGAGACCCTCTCACCAGGCCTGCCCTTGGCCCCACGCGGGGTGCCCAACCCCCACCCCGCCCCCTCTCTGCTTTCTCTCCCAGGTGGCCAATGATTAGGAGTCGACTCCTATCGTCACACATGACAGGTAGGTGACCCAGGTTCACATGCCCCTTGTGGGCCGATGCCTGGACTTTCCCTTCAGGTCTGCCTTTGTGCCTGGAAATTAAAGGTGTCTAGAAATTGAAGGAACGTACCTGCGCCAGGAGCGCGCCGCCTCCGCGGCTGTGAAGCCCAGCGTTTCGCCGCGCTGTTTCCATCTGAGCTGCTTTTGGGGCGAGGCCGCCCGACCCAGACACCGAGGCCGTCTCAGGTCTCAGGCCGAGGCCGCCACTCCTTCCGTCCGCCGTTTCCCGCCGCGACAGCGTCCTCTCGTCCTCTCCTTCAAGGCAAGAGAGAAAGACTGGCGATCCATGCGCCAGGTGGCTACTCCGGTGAAATTTTTACTGCTGCTTTGTGTGTTTGTTTTGCTTTATGGAGGTTTCGTTGACAAATAAAAACGAAATATTCTCCCAGGGTGCGACGTGACGATTGATGTGCGTGTGCATGGAGAAAGGATGCCCACCTGGAGCTCAGGCAGCCCCCCTCCTCCCCCACGTCGATACCTCTGTGCGCTTGCGTGTGGGGCCACTGGCGCCGCCTGCAAATTCCAGGTGTGACATGCAGCGCCGTCACCATAGTTACCATGTTAGACATGTGGTCCTCAGGTCTTGCTCATCTTAAAACTGAAGGTTGGTACCCTTGTCCTAACCCTTGTCCACTTGCCCCACTCCCTGCCTGCCCCTGGGGACAGAGCCTCTACGCTCCACCCTGTTTCTGTGAAGTTGACCTTTGTTTTTTTTTTTTTTTTTTAGGTTCTGCTCGTGACACCTGGAAGTATTCATCTCTTCCGTGTGGCCTACTTCGCTTTGTACAATGCCCTCCAGCTCTATCCATGTTGTTGAAAATTGCGGCGCTTCCTTTCTTTAACGAAACTGAACGATAGTCTATTGTACACGCTGCATTGATGCCTCTGTGAACAGACGCGCAGGTTTTCTCCACACCTTGTTCTCTCGAAAATAACGCTGCAACGAACGGGACGCTGTAGGTGCTCCTTCCACGTGGCGGGTTCGTCTCCTCTGCGTGAGTACCCAGACCCGGGTTTGCTGGGTCAGAGGGTGGATCTATTTTATTTTTCATCCTCACCCGAGGATGTTTTTTGCATTGATTTTAGAGGGAGAAGCATCGATGTGCCCGAGAGGGCATCGATTGGTTGCCTGGCGCGCAGGCCCGGTTGGGTGGCTGAACCCCCAGTTGACACGATTCGCTCTTTTTTTCGCTGCGTAGTATTTTTGATGAACAGAAATCCTTAACGTAGCATGTTATTATTTCTCTTGGCAGTTTTGGTCTTTTTTCCCCCAGAAATGTTTTCATGTCCTGGTGTCAAAAATACATTTCTCTACAAACGTGCTTATTGTTTTTCTGTGGACATGAAAGACTTTAATGCGCCTGGAATGGCTCCGTGAGCACGTTATGCTCGGGGGCTTGATTTTATTTAGGTTTTCCCCCATCAGGAGAATCGGTTATCCGAAACG
>PVKU01011926.1:0-39467 GCA_004027475.1 Anoura caudifer
CCATGAGAAGGTGCCACATGGCTTCAGATTAACCAGAGATCCTGCCTGGATGACGACACAGCTGACGGTGTCAAGAGCCTGGATCCCAGACGTTTGCTTCTCTTCCTTGCAAGTACGGTACCCTGACTTAGGGCAGAGGGAGATAGGAAGCACTGTGGGTGTCTGGGTATCCTAAAGGACTTTGATATATTAATGGAGATGTTAGGTTGCTACTTTAACTCTGTATAGCATTAATAAACATTTCCTTTCCTTTTCACATCTCTGGCTTTGAGAGACATCTTTCCATAAGGCGGCGGACAATAACGAACCCTTTCTGTTGCTCAGTAACAGTTTTGGGGGCTCGTCCGGGATCCTAATTGCCTGTGGAAGACTGACCCCTCAGGTTCGAGAAAGTGAGACTTTGAAAGTGTTTTGCCAGTCTCAAGAACCCACTGTTTTGCTCTGTAACAAAAGGGAGAGTGCCGTCACCCCAACATGCTGTATCCTTCTCTTGAGGCCACTGAGTTATGAAGACCACTTTCAATGATGGTAAATAAAATTTTCATTTTCTGTGTTAATATAACAATCTCAGTTAAATATATTAACAAAAGGGCAATACCCTTCATAGCACAAAATTAACTGCGTGGAAATGAAAAGATAGCTGGATAATAAAAGTGGAGAGAAAAAAGGGTTACAGGTTGATTTCTGAAATATTGCCGAAAGAAAACAGTTGAGGATTTTTGAAGTTGTGTGTATGAGATTTCTATACACTAACACATTTCAAAAAAATAGTATTTTTGTTATATCCCAAGAGAACATTTTTTTTTTTGGTGAAAACATCTGTTTTACTAAACTTTGGGTTGTTATAGGTAAATCAAAAATTTATTTTAGCCAGTCGGTCTAATTAAACATTTATAGAAATGTTTGATCAGCTTGCTAACAGTAGTCATCAAGAGCTTTCTTAGTGGATCAGAATTCATTTGCAATTTCATTTTTTTTTTCAGAGTGGACATATGCATAGGCTGCTAGTGGTTAAACATTTGGCTGTATTTTAATAGGCAAAAACATGCCACTGCATCTAGGATATCCTTGCACAATTTCACAAAAGAGAATTGTCCTCAAGTGTTGCCCTAGGCTTGGAATGGAAGGATAATACCAGGAAAAATTATTTCAACCTAAAGTATACATAGATAAGTTTAGTAGTATTAAAATATACCCAAATCTCCAAACAGTAGGGCTCATTATCTATTTCCAAATATAGTGTTTCATCACTTTACTGCTCAAAGACCTCCCATGTCTCCCAGTTTATTACAGAATAAATCTATACTCAGCATGATACCCCAGGCCTTCACAATCTATTCATATTTTCTATGAATTATATCCTACTATATAACTTCACTTGCCCTACATTTAAGCTAAATCAGCTTCTGGTCATGCCTTCAATCACCCTGCCTATTCCATCTGGAATATTCTTTTCTCAAAATTTTGCCCATCAAAATCCCATTAATTCTAAGAGTGTCAGCTGAAGTGTTTTCCTCTATGAACCTTTCAAGATCACTAGGTTTAAATGCACACTTTGGAGGGTTGAAGACAATTTTATCTGTCTTTCACCTGGAGCATTTAATTAATGCAGGTCTGAAGTCAAGGATCCTCACAGCAGACAATTCAGATGACAGATACTCCGTGAGTACCTGCTAAATGTGAAATGGTGTTTTATGGAATAGAGATAAGATTCTAAGGGCATTGAATGTAAAGTCTGCATGATAATCAGGCTCACTTCCACAAACTATCTCCCTTTGAATATCTATTAAAATAGCAAAAACAAAACAAAACAAAAGCCCAGAAACAATAAAAAAGGAACTACCTCATCTTCCCATACATGAACTACACACCCACAATTTACTCAGATCCTACATTTATTCCTTGTTTCTTCCTTCCAGTTACACTGATTTCCTCAAGGACCAACTTCTTGAGTTCTGGATTATGGGTTTCCTTTTGCCTTCTGAAGGACATAATTTTAGTAGTAAATCCTCTTTATTACATTGGCAATGTTTCTCTCTCTCTCTCTGATAGATCACAGGTCATGGATTCCAGTGTCCCTTATTGAAAATAAAAACAAAAACAAAAACAAAAAACATCATCCTGGACAAGTCACTTTATTCCTTTGTACATTATTTGGTTTCCCTCATGCAAAATGTAGATGATAATGGTATATACAGCACATGGTTGTCATGAGGATTAAATAGGTGTTCTAAAATAGGGTAAAATGCTTAGAATATTAACTGGTTCAGAATAAGGACACAGTAAATCATAGTTGTTGCTGTTACCCTTGTTGTCTCTATTACCATAGTTATTCTCTCTACCATTCCTCTGCCTGACATCTAAACACCGCTGTTTCTCCAATATTCAGAAGCTCCTGTGAGCTTCTCTGCTGCTTTATGGACATTCTCACTCAAAGATAGATGTTATTTTAAATAATTTCTGTAAGGTTACTATTCACTCAAATATATCTCTAGACCTGACTTCCCTTCTGAGTTCCAGTCCCTTATACCTTCCTGCTTCCTGATATGCACATTTATTTATTTATTTATTTATTTATTTATTTATTTATTTTTAAAGATTTTATTTATTTTTTTAGAGAGAGGAAGGCAAGGAGAAAGAGAGGGAGAAGAACATCAATGTATGGTTGCCTCTCACATGCTCCTCCACTGGGGACCTGGTCTGCAACCCAGGCATGTGCCCTGACTGGGAATTGAACTGGCAACCCTTTGGTTCACAAGCCCACACTCAATCCACTGAGCTACACCAGCCAGGGCCTGATATGCACATTTAGATATTTAATAAGTAATTCAAATATTACATATTCAAAATGGAAGCCAGATTTAACCCAACAATCTCATTTTCCCCATCCCATGTGCTAAAAAGTTCACTTAAGAGTCATTATTGTATTATTACCTTTCCTAAGCCTCAACATCCAATTTTTGGTAAATTCTAATAATATTCAGCAAATATATTTTAAATCCATACACTTATCTTCATATCTATTGTCACTTTCCTAGACCAAGCTGCCATTATGATTGGATTGAAACCATAATTTACTACTAACTAGGCTTTTTGCTATCTAGATTGACACTCCTCTTATTGTACCTATAATAGAGCTGAGCACATTTAACTTTAAAGTTAGTATTTGCTACATAAATTAATGCATAAAAAATGCCTCCTTCCTACCCTTTCAAAAGTTATTTGAAAACTTTAAAACAATTCTGTTTAATTTTTAAAAATATTTACTTAAATTCCATTCTCAAATTGGGAGACAGTGAATTCAAGAATGCTATGATATTGGCTTTATAAATAAATCAACTTCTTTATCCATGTTAACTCTACACTGTTTTTCTAAGACTAACACTAAACTTGTATTAAAGTAGCTCCTGTCAAGTATAACCTCACAGAAGCTTCATCTTTTAAATGTGATCTTTTCTTCTTTCTCCTTTTAACTAAAACTGGCCTCGTCTAGCACCCTGACTCACCTGCCTCCCTCTCCCGTGCAGGACTACTCCCTTAATCCTTAAGCCCTCAAAGCCTCAGGTTTGTTGACCGAAGAGACAGAGATTCAGTCAAACTAAAGATGACATCTAGGCCTCAGTTGTATTTTAGCTCCAGATCCAGAGAAGAGGTGAAGCCAGACTAAAGGATGCCATAGCTGACATCAGGACCACATGCAATGATTAACTACCCTCCCTCCTAGGCCATGACCCTGATTACCACCCCAACTCCCTTACTCACCATTATTAATGATTTTCCTTCTGTATAGCCTATCCCCAGGAAGCCATCAGGAGCAAGATCTGTGAGCACTAGCTCACACCTGTGACTCTGGGCCTGGGCCACTTCCTCAAGTAATAAATTCCTTCCTTCCTTCCTTCCTTCCTTCCTTCCTTCCTTCCTTCCTTCCTTCCTTCCTTCCTTCCTCTCTCTCTATTTATTTATTTATTTATTTATTTATTTATTTATTTATGTCTGCACATTCTTGTTTATGCTTTATTGGTATTTGATGCATGTAGGCAAATGGGCACTATTAGTCAAATAACATAAGTAAGACACATACTAACATACCTTAATGACCTGATAAGGGATAGCCTGGCTTAAAGAAAATGCAATAATGATTTCAGTAGCAAAAAACAAAAACAAACAAAAAATTCCCTTTAAATGCAGCTTGCTTGAAGGTGACCAGAGAATAAGCTCAGACACTGCAGTCATAGTGCCTGTATCTCAATGGTGACAGTAAAAATGTGAAGATAGTGTCATGGTCGGTCATCAAGTGCTACCAAAGAAGCAATGATCTCTAAAAGAATGTTAGCATCGAGGTTTTGGGAAACCTGTGAGCTAAGGGGAATAGAGCTTTGGCAAGGGACTTGCTTAGAATTTAATAAGGAAAGTTAGTTCTAAGGTCATACTGAAGAAGGACGAGGTAACTATTCAACTCACGTAAAAGTATGTCAAAAGGAGGAGGGGTAGGGGAAATGGGAGGCAGAAAATTTTATGTTAATTCATGGAATCTGAGAGTCTGGATGCTTTGCAAAATTAGTTATAAGTGTTTTTTAGTTTAAGTTCAGAAAAGAAATTTAATGAGGAACTAATAAAAAGAAATCAACACATGAAAGGTAAATTTAGATGACATGCTGAAAATTCATTTGCAATTTTGCATTAATATTGATGGCAGTGATGGATTAGACAGTTTTCTTCATTTAAATATATACCTGTGATTCAGAATGTAAAACTACGAAAGACATTGATTTGATTATGCTACAATTTATGAATTTCTGAGAGTGAACTAACAATTTCATCTTGCTTATAGATGGGGTACTTTCAAATAGGACTGCATTAAAATAATAAATAAGGAGAAGGTTAAAATTGTGTATTGATTATTACAAATTATAGTAAATGGCACTTTAGGCGAGAACAGCTGTAACCACAATTTGCTTGAGAAGAAACTGTAATGTGAACAAAGGTGGAAAGACAGGATATTACGGTTTCCACAGAGGTTCTCTTCCCTTCCTGCATCAAGTTCTAGCAAGGCAAGAACTAGCACCGCTAGAGAATGGGGATCGGGTTAAGCCTCGGTTTTACGCTAGAACTGAATCATTAATAAAACTTCCAAGTTTCTAACTTTCCTTAAGTACAACAGACCCATCAATTTTGGTTGATTAATATGTAAAATGGTCTGAGACTGTCAAACACTTGGATCCAAATTTGAAATTCTAATAAACTGCCCAATGTAATGTAAATTGATGCTGCTTAATCTGCTTCACTATGGCATTTGGTATCCTACCCAGACTGTTTATGAAAATTAAACTAAAAACTACATTTACATCATTTTATTAAACAACCCCAGTAGTGAATAGCTTCACAAAATAAAACAATTACCATAACCTTTGCATGTTAAACAGATGTATTTGTTCAGTTTAAATTCCTTTATGTAAAAAAATCACCTTTATACATTTCTTAATTTTTTTTACAAAATTATTTCCCAATAATTATTAATTATTGGGAATAATTATTATTTCCAATAATTATTAATTATTTCCCCAATATTTCCATATTGGGGAATCTTTGTATAAGTGCTTTATGCAAAAATCTAAACTTAATCAAAAGCTCAGCATTTTTGCTCCTTGGATCTTATATCTGAAGTGAACTTTGGTTTAGAATCAGTATATTTACGACATATCTGCTGTCATATTTATAATACTTTGCATATAAACTGAGCAGCACATTTTTCAGAATGTATTCATGTTAGGATTCTGAACTTGCTATGAAAACTCTGATAAGAATTGTTTATTAGTTTCGCTTTTTTTCTTTTCTGATTAATCTTAATTTTTTTTATTCTCAGTTGAAAAGAGGATCCTAGGTTTGCTATATATCAACCATTAGACTGCTGTTTAATTCTGTTGTAATATTGGGTAATTGTATTAACTAGTTTTATATAATTTGTACAGACAGCATGCGTATACAGGTGTCATTTTCACTGCTTAATTTTAAGCAGTAGGTACACCATAGTAGCTACATTATTGTAACTTTTCCTTCGAGTAAGAAATTTGGCATACCAAAAATGTTGTTACATAGTTCATCATTTTCTAGATTTATATTAATTATATTTGTGCAAGAAAAGCAAGCTGTTATGACACACAGCATTCAGCAGTGGGTCATTGCTAAGTCTACTGGCAAAAACTAGGGACACTTTCCTCCTCTCTTCCAAGTATGTCCTCATCCTCCACCCACTTGACTGTAAGGACATTTTAGATGTTTCATCCAGTAACACTTCAGTAACAATTACTGTTCCTGAAATAAAAAAAAAAATAGTACAGAGAAATAGTCATATGCTGTTATTTCTAGGTGTAACTTTTGAGAAGTGGGCTCAGATACAGACAGGGTACCCTGGACAGACAAGAAGACTGTTCCATAAGAGTGGACTGTAAAAACAATGGCCAACTGATGATCCCGTAACAGACTGAGTTAATATGAAAATGATTGAAATGAATCCAGTGAATAAGGAAATAAAGCATCAGCTGTGTTGCAGAGAAATTAAGCATTTTTCTTTTAATATGCTGCTTAATTCTACCTCTCTTTGTGTTTCCACTTAGGTATACATTTGTGTGATGCCTAATCCCATAACATCCACAGATCTCAGAGATTTTAATGTGGTCTGGCAGTGATAATAAGTGAGAGGTTTCAACATTGAGACTGAAGTGTAGAACTTTTGAAAGACACAAGTGTCTTTAAACAAGAACACAATTTATTTAGTTGTGAAGCAAATTTATGTGACTAATTTACCTATTCAGTCCTCGTTCTACCCATCATGTTCATTAATCATTCACTAATCACACCTTTAATGAGCACATAATATATACATGTCATACACAGTAATTGAGAGATCAGGAGCTGAAGATGAAAAGATAAGCCATTACTTCAGCCCTCCCCCTTGAGCAGCTCACCATCTAGTCTGGGGGTATAGTCATATAGCAATGACTGCACGTTTAGCATGAGACATAAAGTGTTAACTATTTATAAAGTCTTCTTTCAACAAAGTTGACTAATCACTCTATGAAAAATCAAATTCTCAAGTCCCTTAATTAAGTACATGGATTATAATATTCACTCCTCAATGGTAAATAAAGTAATTTAGAAGTTAGGAATTGAAGATAGGTGGTAAACTACTTCATAATTCATCAGGGTATAGTATTTCTCTATGAGCCAACATACAAACAAAATACAGCCACATCAACAAACACACAATAAACACATATTTATTTCTAGAAGAGTGAGGGACACTTTCACAGAGATTGTGATGTTTGAGGAGTTTCTCGAAAAATGAACAGGAGTTTATCACTTGGAACAGAGCAGTGCAAGGACATTAGAAACACAGGAAGCTGTGAAGAAGAGGGTGAGTAAACCAAGATTCACAAGAAAGAGACACCTGTGGTTGTAGAGCAGTGTCTGGAAATATGTGAGAAGGGCCTTTGTTACCACACTGAGTATATCTGATTTATATATAAAGTAAGGATTTGTTGGAAATGTTTTAACAGAGAAGTCAAACCAGTATTTTAAAAGGAAATGTTCACCATAAAACAGACGTTTGGGGAAAGGTGAACCTAGATGGGTAGAGGCACTCTGCCAATTACTAGCTGTGGAAATGTGGGAACATTACTTCACCTTGGTTTTCTCATCTGTGAAAGAGAGATAATAATTCTGAAGAAATAACGCATATAAAACAATTAAAATAGAGTAAAAGCATCTTCAGTGTTTTTAATAAGGCAAGAGAAAGCAAGGCAATGATAGTGGTGATATAAACAAAAACTAATTTGAGAGATATTCAAGAGTCATGTTTAATATTTAGATCAAGGAAAATAATTTCCTTTGAGTGATGTTAAAAGCTTTTGCAGGGTAATGGTTTTTCAGTTTCATGTTCAGATATATTTGTGCTAACACAGCTAAGTACATTTTTTGCTGTAGAATATTGCAGAACCTTTCTATATTAATGCATGTCATGACTCTCATTGAGGGAAGATAGTAGCCAGGGTTTCCCAAGCTCAATGAAACATTTTTTTTTTAACAGAATATCTGGAATAATCCCTGGTAGTTGATGAATCTCAGGGAGTTCGAAGGCAAAATGGCACAGGCCTCAACACAGACCACAGCTCTAAGGAAGAATGATTAATCTTAAATTATTCTTGCCTGGATATGGTTTTCAAGACATTTTTGTGAACAGTTTTAATCTGAAGTATAATATTGTGGTAAGCAGATGGATGGCAGCCCCAATGATGTGTAAGGCTTCACCCCTGGAACTCATGAGTGTGTTACTTTACATGGCAAAAGGAATTTTGCAGATGGAAGCGAAGTTATGGACCTTAAAACAGGTAGATTATCCTCAATTATTTGGGTGAGCCCCATATGACTACTTGGGCCCTTAGAAGCAGAAGGAAGGCAGAGAGGGAGATCAGAGAGAGCTGTAACTACATGAGAAAAGCCTGAGAGGGATTCTACCTGCTGTCGTTGGCTTTGGAAGAAGGAGGAAAGGGGCCACAGACTGCAGAATACTGGTGGCCTCTAGAAGCTAGAAATGGCCCTCACTTGACAGCCAGCAAGAAAATGGGGACTGTGCAGTCTGTTCGAGGTTTGGTGTATGTGAATGTGATACTTGAATGCTCCCACAGTCACATCAAAATTGCAACTAAACTACAGAATAACCATCATTCATAATCACCCAAAGTCTAGCTGAACAGAAGACCTAATCCGCATGGAGTCTGGTAGGAGGGACAGAGACACAGAATGGGAAGGGTTCACATCCACATGTGGCAGATAAAAATTAGAAGGGATACTTGGGCTGCAGAAGTCCCCCCTGAGCAGTGAGGAGCCCCAGCCCCACACCAGGCCCACCAGCCTAGGGTTCCAGTGCTGGGAAGAGAAGTCTTCATAACTTCTGGCTGTGAAAACCAGCAGGGATTGTGGCTGAGTAAAACAGTGGGCTTCTGGAGTCCCAGGCATTCCTCTTAAAGGGCTCATGCATGGACTTACATATACTCACTCACTCTGAGTTCTAGCACTTGGGCACCAGGAACATAGAGGGTTAAATTAAATTGCCTCAAATCAGAGCAAGAGCTTGAGGGATAACTTTCTATCAGACAGAAGTGCTGGCAAAGACCACTATTCTCTTGATGAGCCCTTCCCACACAGAGCCAGCAGGCAGGTGCCATATCTGAGTCTCTATCAACCTGGTTAATGCTGTTAGCCCTGCCCTGGTGATTCCCTGAGCCTTTCCCCACCCAAATTTGGGCACACCGAATTTGCATTGGCTTTTCCACACAAACAGCTTGCCTTGGCACATAATTCAGACTTTCCTAAAATCTCTTAATCAAGTTGATCTGACCTCCATGAGCCCCATGACTCTTGCTAAGTGGCCTCAGACCCAGCACTACATGCAGCCCCCTTCAGTTCACAGCTTGGCCTCTCCTGGGCACTTCCAAACCAGTGCAAGTAGCAGCCATCTGCAGATTGCTTTGAGATCACGTCAGGTAGCCCTGGCCTGGACATAGCTTGGCCTGTACCTCTTGGGAGGCCTCGGAGACAGCACATCCAGCAGGCAGCTTCAGAGCAAGTCAGAGCACCACCTGACCTTCTCCACAAGGGAACACTCAAGAGACAAATTGAGCAGGCGCCAGGGCCCTGCTGAAGTAAGTCTAGCTCCCTGCAGTCAGCCTCTGCATAGCTGATCCTCCACAGTGGTTGCAGCCAATTTCTGCAGCTGATTGGCCTAGGGGGTAAATCCCTCTCATTCGTGTGCTAACAGAAATCAAGTGTAAACTGCAAAGGAGGGTGTACACAGGCTACCAGAGGGTAGGCAGGGCACATGTGGAGTGCCCGCTGGGATGAGCAGAGAGCCTGTGCCACCAGACACGACAGGACACTTACTATATACCGCCACGCTACCAACCCCAAGAGATGTAGCAGCTCCATCTAATGCATAGGAACACACACAGGAAGGCAGCCAAAATGAGGAGACAAAGAAACATGCCCCAAGTGGAAGAACAGAACAAAACTCCAGAAAAATGGAAACAAAGAATCTAGTAGATGCAGAGTTCAACACACTCATTATAAGAATGCTCAGCAAATTTAGGGGAAAAGTAGATGTACTTAGTAAAAACTTTAACAAAGAGTTAAGAAACATAAAAACAGAGATTAAAACCATAAAATAGAATGAGTCATAAATAAAGCATAAACTAAGAGAAATAAAGAATATATTACAAGGAATCGACAGTACAGAACAGCCAAAAGTTTTTTTTTTTTTTAAATGAGGCTTGTATAAGGAGCCTGTGGGACTTCAAGCATGCCAATATTCGCACAATGGGGGTGCCAAAAGAAAACAGAGCAAGAAACTGAAACTCTATATGAAAACATATGGAGAAACTTCCTGACCTGTGAAGGAAATGGAAATATAAGTCCAGGAACACAGACAGTCCCAAACAAGATGAACCCCAAAAGGCCCATATGAAGACACATCATACTGAAAATGTCAAATATTAAATACAAAAAGAGAATCTTAAGAGCAACAAGAGAAAATGAGTTAGTTATCTATTCAATACAAAGGAGGTCCCATAAAGTCTTATGGAAGCTAAGCTGATTTCTCAACAGAAACTTTACAGAGCAGAAGGGATTGGCAAGACATATTCAAAGTGGTGAAAAGCAAGGACCTACAACCAATATTACTCTACCCAGTAGAGCTGCCATTTAGAATCAAAGGACAGAGTAAGAGCTTTACAGACAAGAAAAAGCTAAAGGAGTTCATCACCACCAAACCAGCATTACAGGAAATGTTAAAGGGTCTTCTAAGAAGAAGCAAGGAGAAGAAGAAGAGGAACAACAAGAAAAAGAAAGATAAAATTTGAATACATGGCAATAAATACATATAAAAAATTACTTTAAATGCAAATGTATTAAATGCTCCAATGAAAAGATGCAGGGAGACTGAATGGAAAACAAAACATGACCCGTGCAAATGCTGTCTACAAGATACTCAGTTTGGATGGAAAGATGCACACTGACTGAAAGTAAAGGGATGAAAAAGGATATTTCATGAAAGTGGAAACAACGGAACAAAAACCTGGGGTACCAATCCTTACACCAGACAAAAAGGGATTTGAAACAAAGGCTATATAACAAGAGACAAGGAAAGATCCCTCAATTCTACTTCCCAGTATTTATCATAAGAAGTCCAAAACACTAAAATAAAAAGACCTATGTGCATTGCATTGTTATTGACAACGGCCAAGATATAGACGGGACTTAAGTGTCCATCAATAAATGAATGGATAAAGAAGAAGTGGTGCTCATACACAGTGGAATACGTCTCAGCTGTGAAAGAGGGAAATCTTGCTGTCTGCAACAACATGGATGGACCTTGAGGGTATTTTGCTAAGTGAATTAAGTGACACAGAGGAAGACAAATGCAGTATGATTTCACTTATATGTGGAATCTAGAAGACAAAATAAATGAACAAGGAGAACAGAAAGACTCACAGACACAGAGAACATTTTGATTGCTGCCAGGCTGGAGGAGACTCCGGGGGATGGGTAAAAAGGTGAAGGAATTAAGAAGTACAAATTGGTATTCACAGTGTGGTCATGGGGATGTAAACTACAGTGTAGGAACATAGTCAATAATATTGTAATAACTTTGTGTGATGTCCGATGGATACGGGATTTACCAGGGTGATCACTTAGTAAGTTGCATAATGTCTAATCACTGGGTTGTTCATCTGAAACTAATATAATATTCTATGTCAACTGTAGTTGAAAAATTTTTTTTATATATTTTAAAAAAGAGAAAATGGTCTACAACCTCAAGGAACTGAACTTTGGCAACAGTCTAAATAAAAAAAAAGGAAATGGATTCTCCCCAGATCCTCTGGAAAGGAGTATAGCTTTTTTTACCCCAGTCAGCCTTCTGACCTATGTAAACACACATATAGAAAAGGGGAGGGGAAAAATGCCACTTGATAAATTTCCATATAATAAACATATTCATGTAACCAGAATCCAGATCAAGAAACAGAATACCATTCCATCCAGTTATACTACTCTCCTGAGTTCTAACAAATAGTGTTGCCTGGTTTTGATTTTGTTATATGTGGAATGATACAATGTGCATTCTTTGGTGCCATAACACAAAACCATACTGTGTTTGTGAGATTTCTCCATGTGGCTTCCTTTCATTCTCACTGCTATACAATATCACATTATATGGATACAGCTCCATTTACTTATGTGCTCTACTGCTGCTGAGCACTTTTTCTAGATTTTGTTGGTTTCAAATATTGCTATTATTGATATTCTCATACCTTTCCTTTTGAATATATGTAAACATTTGTTGAGTTCATACTGAGGAGTGAAATTGCTGAATCACAAAGTGTGTGTGAGTGTGCGTACACAAGCATCTTTAGTAAATACTGGCATGTAGCTTCCCAACATTGTCGAACCAATTTATGCAGAAGCGTATGAATATAATTTTGATCTTTCCAGGTTTCAAGACTGCATAATTGCACAGTTAGCAAACACTGAGTGCCAGGCAGTGTAGACACGTGGTCATCTTTGCAGTTCACTAATTTTATAACAATTATAGAAGGGGCTCTGAACTAGCTTCCAAGTGCTGTTGGTTATCTTTCTGAATCAAATCCTTTGACAAATGTTATGCCCTTGAGACGCAAGCTTTCCTACCAGTTTCAGCTCCTGATACAGAGACAATGTCTCTCTTTTTCATAGACCAACAGTAATTTGAAGAAGTAGGCAGTAATAAGAGTCATTGAATATTTTGATTTCATATAAAAATATATAAACTTATACACATATCTTCCTTATTCTAAGAAACAAATATAACAAAAATGGATGTTAGTAGAATATATAACTTAAGGAAGTGTATTAATAGTAGTTTGCTATGTATGAATGAGTTATTTTTATTCATTTTATTTTGTATTTTTCATTTTTTATTGTTGATAACTGATGAAATATTTATTGCTACTTGCATGCAGTAACCTCAAAATTTAAAATTACATTATATAATATCCTTGAGAAGAACTAGGTTCTTCACATTTCTGTATGTCAATATTATATGTCAGGTTAGAATCACAATACATGAAACTAATACAAAATAGTGTTGAAGGGAAATAGTGTTGAAGGGAAATAGTGTTGAAGGGAAATACTGTAATCAAAAACTTAAAAAAACATTAGAATCACAAAATACTGTGTAGATTACAAAGAGATGTAGAATATAGAGAAAAATAAGAAAAAAATATAAACCACAGGAAGAATGCTTTTGTTTAAGAACATGTAACATATGTAAATATATATGCATATAGTGGAAAAACAATGTATATTGTATACACTGTATGTGTCAATTGTGTATATATAGTGTAAATATATGCGATGATTGCAGATATAGTCAAACACATAACACTTTTTAATAAAAGACTGTAAATGCTGTTCTGTAATCTTTCCAACTGTATACTTCAATAATTTTTCATTTCCTTAAATAATATTTTCAAATATTATATATAATGGCTGCTTATAAATCCATCTTGTAGCCTAACCATAATTGAATTACAATACAATACAGAATTTTTCCAAAGAATTGTTAAAAATGCAGTACTTCAATGAACCGAATAGATAAAATTTATGCACATACATTTTCTTTCTTTTTAGGATAATTTGCTAGAAGTAGAATTTCTGTGTTAAAAGAAAAGCATGTATTTAGACATGATGCTTATTACAAACTTGCCTCTATAAGGCCAAAGTCTTTAATTTCACATTTCAAATATAGAAAATAAATCATATTTAGATCAATTTCTCCTCAAATATGATTAATTTTATTTGAAAGATGGGAAATCTTATCTTTTATATAACAGTTTGCTGCTATTTAAAATAAAAGGAAAAAGGAGCTATATGGAGTGAAATTCTTGTGCTGGCTTGAATTAGTCTGCAAGAAACAATTCTAAAATTTTGTGAATGAATTGAAATTTTAGTAGCTTGAATCCAGACATGGTAGGAGTATCTACTTCAAAAAAGGTTACAAATCAGCCTTGGCTGGTGTGGCTCAGTGGGTTGAGTGCCAGATTACAAAGCTAAAGGATCACTGGTTCAATGCCCAGTCAGGGCACATGCTTTGATTGCAGGCCAAGTTCCACGTGTTGATGTTTCTCTCCCTTTCTTTCTCCCTCCCTTCCCCTCTGTCTAAAAATAAGTAAATAAAAACTTTAAAAAATGTTACAAATCAGAGCTTTACTTTTTTCTGAGAGTCAAATTACCAGAATAACATAGGCAGGGAAATTACCTATAATCATAGGCAGGGAGTCTAAGCTGTAAAGGATGTGGTATTGGCATCGCTAAACTATTTTGAAAACGTTGGTAATGATCTTTAATTTAATCGGGAACTTAGGAGAACGGCCATCACACAACAACGAAAGTACTGTGAATTGGATAAATGTAGTCTGAGGATCTAAAATATAACCTCGTGGCTATAACTGACAGCCCTGTGTTATATAATTGAAATTTGCTAAAAGAGCAGAACTGAAAGATTCTCACAAAAATCAAAAGGTAATGTGTGAGCTGATGGATGTGCTAATTAACTTGGTTGGGGGGGAATTCTTTCTTAGGGTATATCAAATCATCATATTGTACATTTTAAATATAGTGCAATTTTATTTGTCAACTATACCTTAATAAAGCTGAAAAATAATGTACGCAAGCACTTAGCACCATCCTGTAATTAATTATAGTCACTATCAGGATGAATGATGACAACTCGAAGGTCTCCTCTACCCATCAAGGTGAGCAAAATAGGAACAACTATCTGAATTTAATGAGTCTATAAGAATTCCATTGTACCATCAATGGAAAAATAAACAATTAAGAGTCATATTGAATTACATATTTTGAAAATATTAATTAATTTGAAAGTTGAATTTGATATTTTTATAGTTTGCATTTTCTAATAATTAGCTTGACCAAAAAGTTTTCAGGAATTTGTCACATTTTCCTTCTGAGTTATGAATTCACCTCCATTTTTTTAAGCTTTTGACCTCTTAGTGTCTTTTATTACTTTCAAATGCTATTTATACCAAAATAAAAAAGACTATTGAGAATTCATCTATATTTGCCACTTATTGCAATGTCTTTCTACATCTGATTTTCCAACTAATCAATTATTTTTTTATCGAATTATAATTGACATGTAACATTGTGCTAGTTTTCGGCATGTAACACAATGACTTGATATATGTATATATAACAAACTAATTACCACAATAATTTTAGTTGGCATCAATCACCATACATCTTTTTTACCTATGTCTGATGACTAGTGATATTGAGCACGTTTTCACATACCTGTTGGCCATTTGTATTTTCTTTGGATAATTTCTATTTGAATCCTCTGCCCATTATTCTTATGATGGGAAATTTTAAGATTTACTGCCTTAGCAACATTCAAATATATAAAACAATATTATTAATATAGTTACTATGTTGTACATTACTTATTTATCCTATAACTGGAAGTTTGTACTTTTTAATTATTTTTACCCATTTTGCCCCAAAATTGCTGGATCATATGTTAGTTCTATTTTCATTTATTTATTTATTTTTAATATTATTTTTTATTGCCCTAGTACAGTTGTCTCCATTTCCCCCCCACCACTCTCTCCCACCTCACCTACCCTCTCCTCCCACCCTCAATCCTTCCCTACTTTGGCTTTGTCCATGGGTCCTTCACACATGTTCCTTGATGATTCTTCCCTTTTTTTCCCTCATTATCCCTTTCCCCTCTCCCCTCTGGTTACTGTCAGCTTGTTCTTTATTTCCATGTCTGGTTCTATGTGGCTTACTTGTTTGTTTTGTTGATTAGATACCACTTATAGGTGAAATCATATGGTATTTGTCTTTCACACCTGACTTATTTCACTTAGCATAATGCTCTCCAGTTCCATCCATGCTGCCTCAAAGGGTATAAATATGTCCTTTGTAATATTTATACCATTATATAAATATACCATAGATTTTTGATCCATTCTTTTACTGATAGTTCTATTTTTAATTTTTTTGAGGCTCCATACTGTTGCTCACAGTGGCTACATCACTTTACGTTTCCACAGGCAGTGCAGAATGGTTCATTCTCATCAATCTTTGTATTTTTCTTGGCTTTTTGGTAACAGCCATTTTATCAGTGATACAGGTGATATCTCACTGAAGTTTTGACTTGTATTTCCCTGATGACTAGTGATGCGAAACACCTTTTCACGTATCTGTTGGCTACATATATATTTTCTTTGAATAATGTCTATTCAAACCCTCATCCCATTTTTAAATATGATTTATTTTCTATTGAGTTGTATAAGTTCTTTATGTATTTTGGCTATTATTAAGACCTTATCAGATATATGACTTGCAAATATTTTCCCATTCTATATAGGTTGACTTTTCATTACAGGGTGGAGAAAAATAACTCATATTGTTTATTTTTGCTTATTTATCTAGCAGTTGCTTTCTAATTAACTATTTTTTAAGTTTCTAGTTTACAAATGCTTAACAACCAGTCTTCTGAAAAATAAATGTATACATATAAGTACATACGATAAATTTATTATAATTTGCAGATATAAATTATGTATAGCATTCGATGTACAAATAATAGATATTTGTTAATGTTTTTATTTACATTTACTAGCAAGATATATGTGAAACAACAAAGATGTATATTGCTATTTCATCATTGATTTATGCAACTTATTTGCTGACTCACAAAATTATACTGGAATAACTGAAGAATATTTGTCCAAGGTTATGTGGCAATAACAATGCAATGTCTACAGATGCAACACCTTTTTACAGTTTAATCTGCATAAGTAATATTTTCTCTATAACCTTCTGAGGTCTAGACAAGCAAAAAAACAATAACTCCAGCACTAATTTGTAACTGTTACCAAATTCTGTGAGTATAAATATTCCCATTATGTCTGATTTCATATTCAATATATGACTGAATGCAGAGTTGGAAAAATATGCACAATAGAACATCTTAATACAGATTTCTACTAAACACATAAAAGGTATAAATAACCTCAGTAATACAGATAATATTAAAATATAGTAAAATAATAAGGGTAAGATGACTTTTGAGAATTTACTCACTTTATTTTAAATATTATTTGTTTAAGTATAAATTTATATAATTCATTTTTCACACTGTCTAGATTTAACAACCATTTCACACAATACCCAAAATTTAATAAGCAGCACTAGTGAGCTGATATGAGTTTGCTCTAGCCTACCCATCTACCTATAGCCAGAATCTCAACATTTATGTATACACTAACAAGAAAGGAGTGCATATGTATTAAAAAAGAAATGTGCAAGAATCTTCAAAGCAGCTTTATTCATAATCCTAAACTGGAAAAAAAACTCAAAGGACCACTAAAGGAGTATTCAAGAAATTGTGACATATTCACTCTATGGGATGCTATACAGCTATACAAACCATCAACTATTGATATATGCAAAACATAAATGAATCTCTAAAATACGTTACTGAATAGAAAAACTAGACACAAAATTATACAAACTACCAAATGCTGTACATGAATATGCATGCACACAACGCTCCCTTTTCCCCACCACTACACAACAGACAAACATATTAAACGAGTCAGATTTATGAACTTGCTAGAAGGGAAAAACAAGGCACTGTGTCCCAGAGCCCCAGCTTTAGAACTAGCTGTCTCCATCCAGTAAAGCTCTTTAACTTCTGTTATAAAATATGCTTCCAGGCATTCCCTTTTCATATTCAGGTTTTCCAAGTAGGACAGTAAGAGATAACATCCTTATTATTTCTACACTAGCCTGTAAAAAATATCAAAATATCATTAAAAAGCTATTGATTTATTTTTAGTTCCATATTTATTTAGCTCTATATTTATATATCATTTATATAGTTACATATTTGCTACTATAGAGGAAAATTTCATTTTATATTACCATATAAATAAATACTATTATTGCTTTGAGTTTCTGAAATATATACAGATCTCTGAAATATTAATATTTTGGAAAAATTTAATTCTGATTAATAAAACAAGTAATTCACACATTTATGTTGCATACTTGTATTACTTAAAATAAAAATGAAATACTTTTCTTCACCGAGTACATTCTTACTTTAGCTGAATCAAAAAATAATTCCAATCCAGGCATTTAACACTGAATGAATCACACATTATTAAAATATTTAATACCAATCAGAACTAAATGTGTACAAATTAAATAAGTATGCTGCTCATTTAGAATTATTTTAGTTGCTTTCCATCCCTCTGAAGAGTACGATTTTTTTTGGCTCACTCAGATAGCCTACAAAATAATGCATTGGCAAGGTAACAACTTTTCCTACTTAATGGATGAAGGGGAGAAGGATATTCATTATTGATGGATTCAGAAAATACTTATGCCTGCGAGTGCCATACCAGAGTTCTTTAAAGGCTATTTTAAATTGCACTTCAGCACCAATAAAGGACTTTATATTCTACATCTGTTTTAATGTGTTGTGCATATTATTATACTGAAATACTCAATAGGTATGATTAAATGATAACAGACTTTATTCCATGATACCATTGCCTGAATGTTTTTCTGGAATAGCTTATTTGAAAATAATCACAACAGAAATTTGCTATTCTTTTACAAGAGAACAAAGACTTAGAGATTCTGTCATTAACCCACATATGTGTTGTTTGAATTCTTTAGTAACATCAGTACTTTTACACTGGTAAGAATAAAAGCCATATAAACATTTTGTAACTTATTTAGGCCTATGCACTCAGCCTACCAGATTGATCCATTTTTGTCTTTATCTTTCAGGACATCATGGATCGTTTAATAGGTTACTGGATATTTATTTCTAGCAAGAGTGATCTCTTACAGTTAATGCACATTTCCAAGTTGCCTTCCATAGTTAATGCTTATGCCCTAATTACCCTTCCAAGTGATCCTGAAATAAAAATTACAGATTGGGATTACATGGGTGAATGAAAGATGGGAATAATTAAGGTGAAAGAGAATGCCAGGATAGTGTGAGTATTTATAGCCAGAACAGCATGCATATCTTGATCTGGTGATTCTTTGCTTATTCCTGTCTGTATTATCAAACTGGGTAGTATGTATACACAGCATGCATTAGCAATACCTGCTGGTTAGGAATTGAATTAGCTAAAGCCAAGGGAGTTCAATCGAAAGACTTCAGCAAGTGTATATAGCAATAGGTTCACAAGCCATTTAGATAAGGAAGAAAAAAGCTGATCCTTGTTAAGGTCCCTCCACATGAACAGCTATGGTGAGTTGAACTTTTTTCCCTAAATTCTACAGCTATTGTTGTTATGAAGTAAAACAGTTGGTTCATATTTAGCCTGAGCTTGTAGTCCTTCCTCCCAAAATGTATATGCCTTAAGAAAAAGATTTGACCTTGCTTGAATGAAGGGCATGGTGTAGCTTCACCAGAGAAAAAGCAAGATGGTTACCACCTGGTTGCAAAGACGATTAAAAAGTATAAGAGATGAATGTGAAAGAAAGCCATTGCTTCTGAAGTTTTTGTTGCTGCATTATCTTAAGAAACACATATTGTTCAATACCAAAAAATCTTTGAAAATATTGCTGTTCTTAAAACTACTATTTTTTAGCCCTTTACTGGTGTGGCTCAATGGATTGAGTGCTGGCCTGTGAACCAAAATGTTGCTGGTTTGATCCCAGTCAGGGCACATGCCTGGGTTGTGGACCAGGTCCCCAGGTGGGGGTGTGCAAGAGGCAACCACACATCTATCTTTTGCTCCCTCTCTTTCTCTCTCCCTTCTCCTCTCTCTAAAAATAAATACAATCTTAAAACACTATTCTTTTTTAAATTTAATCTTTATCATATTATTTCCCATTACCATTTAGTCCCCTTACACCTCCCCACCCCCAGCAATCACCACACTATTGTCCATATCCGTGAGTCCTTTTTCCTTTTTGCTCACTCCCTCCCACACCAACCCCACCCCCAGCTGCCATCCTGCTCTCTATGAGTCTGTCCCCATTTTCTTTGTTAGTTCAGTCTGTTCATTAGATTCCATGTAGGGGTGAAATCATATGGTATTTATGTTTCTCTGACTGGCTTATTTTACTTAGCATAATAGTCTCCAGGTCTACCCATACTGTCACAAAGGGTAAAATCGAAAGAAACTTGTGTAGGATATCACAACTGCTCAGATGCTCAGTAAATTCATCCACTTTGCTTTACACTCAAGTCTTTTCTTTATATAGAAAGGGTGAAAAGCTGTTAATAAAGCAGTCTGAGAAAGTGAAAATTATGGAAATATGACATTCTGGCTAATTTATGAAATTAAAACTCTGTTTTGTAGTACATAAATTAAATGATTTAGAGCTACTAAGGATATTCAGAGGAGATTGATATAATTAAACACTGCAACCTACAGATACAGGAAAAGAGATATAAAATAAACAAGAACAAATAATAGTCTCCAATAGCCTGGTTCTCATAAGGGGGGAAAGAGGACATAATATTTTGGAAACTGCTTTCCTTATACTCTTCTGAAATCACAGAAGGTTTGTGGTCATATGTTTAGGGATATAAGCCAAAAAAAAGTCCATGCATGCGTGGTCACCAATATTTTAAATGTTATCTTTAGTAGTCAACATTTTCCACATCAGTCTAACACAAGTTAATCTTACTTGCATTATAGACATATTAAATATTCATTCATTTGTAAAGCACTCTTTTGAAGAGTGCCATGTTATTTATATCCTAAATAATTTAGTGTAATCTTATTTTCTTATCTTTATTTCTTTACTTCTTTCACCCCGCTATTAGTTTGTTGTTGTTCTGTTCCAAAAATCCCAAGGAACAGGACACAGAAGAGACACAGGATACATATGACAACAAGATGATAAGCATTATTGCTCCTACTCTTTTGACTTTCACTTAAATTGCTTTATTTTACATTCTTTTAATTTTACTTAAATTGTTTATTTTAGCTTTGTTCATAGCTCTTAATGCAGAAGTTGGGAAGAAATTCACAGTGAGGTTATACAGAGCTGGCTGGTATAGTACAGGGTGTTGAAGGAAAGAACAGAATGAAGACCTTTCTCCTTGGATGTGCAGCCCCCGCGGTGCCATGTGAGCAGGTTCCATCCCATTGAAGCCTCTCTCTTCGTAAGTGGTAGGGGATACTCTACGCCACAATCCATGTTCTCCACGACAAAAGGAATAACATTAAAATGCCACAAGAATTGATACATTTTCAAAGTAGAAAAATATTACATTCAAGTTTTCCTGAATTCTGTTCTTAAATAATACAAAATGAATTAACATAGTTCATACTGGTGTTTTATGGAATTTTTAAAAATACATTATTTCACTGTAGTGCACTAAGGATAAGAATACGTCCATCATATTTTCCCTTTTTCAACATTTTGATGAGTTTCAGAATGTAAAAATCTTATCGATTGGGCCTTATACCTTTTCAGATGATGCTAAGTTTTTTTTTTTCCCCAATACAAAATATGATTCTCTGTGTGTATGCCAATGTTGTGTGCACGCCCATCCACAGGCACACGCAATTCCTGCATTTTTAACATTGAATATATTTGTGAAAAACTGGCCCACAGGACAGAAATAAGTTAGAACTATATAGGCATTTAGTTTTCTTTGGACTGAATTATTAGCTTCAATGCTGAATATCATTTTATAAACTCCCAGGTAAATAACTGTAGCTTTTTAAAGCAGCAACTCTTCAAACACCATAATGCATCCATATGACAGAAAAGGTTGCACATGCAGGGAATAAAATTTTAAAATGTGCCTCCAGCACAGTAATTGAAAAAAGATCCTTATTGCCTTTTTCTGACCTACCCTTTTATCTTTACTCAGCAAATATCATTCATTGTTTCCTATTACAGGTAAATTTATATTTCTCTCTAAAGGGGGTTGTTACTTTGGCCAGATTCTATAACTTTCAGATTGCTTTCAGTTAATAAAATTTGGTTGTTCTAGTAAGTATAATGCTTTAATTTCTGATTCCAAACTCTCATTTCTGATTCCAAGCTCTCTCATCCACCACCTCAGGATCAGGTCAAGGGGACTAAAATGCAGATGGGAGTACATTCTGTTTTTGTGTGTCTTTCTATGGCGCCCTCTTCTTCGCCCTAGCATTTCACCACTTGATAGGGGAGTGGGCTGGAAAGAAGTTCATATTTGCCTTGACTGCAGGCTATGGAGTCTTCTCCGACAATAACTTGACTGTTGAGGCTGTTGTGAGATTTTTTTTTTCAAATGCTGGCCCTTTTGTGGAATGTGTGTATGTGAATTCTTCAAAAACCCTTTAAGGACTCCCCACTTCCCTGACTTGGGAAACCAAGTGGAATTAAATGCTTACACCTTTTAACTCCCCATAGTGTTCAGCTTGGGTTTTCTTTCATCAGAGCAGTCCTCTGGGGTGGGAAACTGGAGAAATCAGTCAAGTCTAGACAGCTTCCAAGTAAGCACTATGCTCAGAGTAAATTCACCCATCCTGGCCCTATCAACAGGAAGCTGCACTTTGCTCCTCAGTCATTTCTCTCTATTCCTGCTGCCTTTGTCTTCCTCCCTCCTTAGGAAGGCACAGGCTGAACAGGAAAATCACTGACTATACAGCTATGTAATAAGGAGGGAAAGTGCTGTCAAAGAAGGAAAATAAATATTTAAATTAAATATATAAGTGTATCAAATCATCATGCTATATAACTTGAACTTGCACAATGTTAACTGTCAATTATATCTCAATGATATATGTACACATATACATATATGTGTATATATGTGTACATATATGCATATGCACACAGTGAATATGCATGTATGCATGCATGCATGCATGTATACACACACACATATACCACATTCACTACAAAAGAAGGGAAAAATGCTCCTCTGGAAACATCCCAGCTGCTATGAGTGAATTCATTTGGCTGTAGCAGCTCACTCATACGGAGGCAAGGAAATGTCCACAGAATAAGCACTATAGTCCCACAGCGACAAAGGTTCGGTCTATCAGTGATCTGAGTAAGATCTCGTCCTAGTTGTTGCTGGTTCACTTCAGAATGTGAATTAGCTTGTTTCCAAGCTTTGGGCCCGAGTACCCAAAACAGAGGGAGCAAAAAATGATTCTTTTTAATACCCTTTAACAAATGTCCACATGCATACCTATAACAAATATTTACATGCATATCCATAGATATAAACACATTTGCAAATGTTGTATCTATCAATGTACATATGTACACATGTGTGTGTGTTCCCTTTCACTTCACACATTCCAAATGTGTTTGCTTTCTTGGTAGATGTATACAGTCTTTATTTCCTGAGATTGCCAAGGAAAAGAGCATCTCTTTGCTGACAGCATATATTAGAAACCTGTCAACCAACACCATGCCATTTTTTCCAGAGATATTTATGTCCTAGGAACAATGGAAGCATAACAATTCACACTTAAAAGTGCAAAAAAACCAAAGTATGAGTTCACAGAAATGTATACCAGTCCCCTTTCCATCTAATCCAAGTAAACTGGTTTTATTCATAGGAGCCTTTTATATCTTTTGTGATGTTTTTAAGATGGAAGATTATATAATTTCTGAGCTCCTCTTGAGATTTAAATCTTTACAGGGCAGTATAACTCAGTGAATTTGGAGGACAACTAAAAGCCACATTTTCAAAGGTTAAAAAAGCTTTTTAAATCTGATTAAAATTATTTTTTATTAGAAACTATTTATGAATGACCCATTACTTCCATCTAGATTCATTACTTTAATATGAAAATGAGTGATTTTCAACTAGATTTCCAAAATCTTTTTCTCTCCACCTCATTTATTCACCCATTAGTTTTTAATGTTCCCTTGACTACTTTTACCCCTATTTAAAGTCAGGAGGTCTATTTAACTTCAAGGTACTTGACAGGTGTTCTATTTCCAAACATAAGCATTTGCTTAAATTGCTCAGGCTAGAGGTTTATTTGAGCTTCCTGTTTACTGCAAAATTTTGAGTTCTTACACAAAAGAGGGAGCGCTCCATATTATAGCCCATAATCGCAGCGTGAGGAACTAGGAAAACGCAGGAGTGGGTATGTATTTGCCACGGCCATCCCTGCTTGTTCGCAAAAATGGTGCTTTATCTGTTTATCTGTTCTGGCTTCAACTCTGTTTTCTTCCTCAGTAGGGCATTTGAAGACTGAAACTGCCACATAAATTCTTTCTTAAATCAACACTTTCGTCTTAGTTCCCTTTTAAGCCACAATAGTAAAGATATAACAATAAATCATGATGAAAAAATGGTTTTCATCAAATTAGTATTGGACAGATTTTCCTCTGTCCAACACTAGTTTCAAATTTCTTCTTCTGAAATCCATCGGAAACCCCCATTTGGATATCAAGTCCCTTCATATTATTTAACATGAACATAAAGTAATGAAACAAAGATCTAGAAAGTGTACTTATTAAATGGTAAGATTAAATAAAAATATAAATATGATGTGTTGTGTACTTAGCATACAGAGGGTCTTGGCAGGCTGGGATGACTGGTCAGGGTTAACAGGTTCAGTGTCCTCACTTTAGCTCATCATCCTCACTTTAGCTGAGTTCCAAAAGCAGATGTAGATATCATTCAACATGCCAATTGATCCCCTGCTTTTAACTCCTTCAGTTCTGAAATACCCAATGAAATAACCGAACCAAATATAAATTAATACATAAGTAATTTAATAATTAAACAAGCCAATAAATATAAATATAATGGTTAAAAACTAGAAAACACCAGAAAAAAGGAAAAGTTTGCAAGAAATATGTAAGATATTTGTCTACTTATTGTGCAAAGTGAGACCAAACTGAGACCTAATTACACTGAGGCACTTGAAAGCAAAATAACTTTAGCGAAAAATAGAGCACCCCTCCACTGGATTCCCACTGACAGCCTTGGCTCATAGTGTCACTCTTGGAAGCAAGTATGGCCACGATGAGGTGTGAATATAAATATTCCTCTTGAGTTCATCTGCTTTGACTGGAAAGCAGGACAATACTGTACTAAAGTAACACAGAAATATAAAAACATACAGAAAACACTACACTGTTGCATAATATCTGAGGTATATTTTGTTGACAAAGAATATCCGTCAGCTGTCAGATGCCCAATAGTAAGTAAATACAGACACAGCTTCATCCTGTTAAGGCTGCTCAAAGAGTGAGTAATTCAAAATACAGAATCCAAGCAACTCTCTCCCCACAAAAAGATTTATGCCCAGGAAAGGGAGAAACTAGGAGATAGTTGTCATATGAAAAAAAATCAACTTGACAAAGTTAATTAAGAAAGTAGAAAAAGTGAATGATTGACTATACAAAAGCCAATAATTGACTATATAAAGTCCGTTCAAAGAGATGCATCAGATTTTCTTTGCTCTTGACTGAAAATCAGAAATGTGGATAGCAGCTGTTCTAGCATCAACAT
Source organism: Anoura caudifer (assembly GCA_004027475.1). Taxonomy (NCBI): domain Eukaryota; kingdom Metazoa; phylum Chordata; class Mammalia; order Chiroptera; family Phyllostomidae; genus Anoura; species Anoura caudifer. The sequence continues at coordinate 25,586 of PVKU01011926.1, forward strand.
ACCACTTAGCATGAACTTGAAAGGCAGTGGTGAGGAACAGCTCCTCAGTGGGCAAGGCTTTGAATAGTGCACCTGGGTGTAAGTTTACCGGGAAAGAGATGAACGGAGGTATGATTTCCTCTAACTTATGGGTAGTGGCTAACATTTTGGCTGGATGGTTAAGGATTTGAAAAATACAGTTGAAAAATCGGTAACAAGAGATCCTTTGGAAGTGGTTTATAGGTAGATCTCTCTGAATGTCCAGAGAATGAAGAAATTTGTGTCCTCTGTGAATGCTCAGGACACAGCAACCTCAACAGAGTATCTTGATCACGTGAATAAGATGAACTTCCTGTGGATGTTAGCCTCTTTTTCCAGCTGCTTCTGCTCTTGTGAAAAAAAAAAAAAGTTGTCATAGGGCTATAATATTGTAATGTACTTGCTTATGAAAGTGAATTTGTACTGATCAAAGATTGTTTGGCTAGAGACACTTGCTGAATAATCAATTTATCAGCAGCAGAAATGAATAATGAACCCCTGATATTACATGAGTCCCTGAGAGGTGACAGCTAGCTATCCGGTGGCAGGTGGATTATAAAGGACCACTTCTAAAACAGAAGAGGCAGCATGTTTTTCTCACAAAAATGAGTGTTTACTCCAAATGTAGACTTGTCTTAACTGCCTGTGATGTTTCTGTTAAAATCAATATTTCACTTTACATAAAAAATGTGTGGCTCTCACTTTTGGAATTTACTAATATTACCATGTCTGCTATCAACCTAAGCCACCTGACACTTTGGAAAAATGGAATGAGATTTTGAAGACTCAATTATGGTGCTCCCTGTGTGGTACAATCCTATATGGCTGTGGCAATCTCTTCCAGGATAAGAGATATGCTCTAACTAAATGACCGCTATATGACAAAGTCGGTCCTGAAAAAGTCCAGCCTTTGTTAATGCAATGAGAACAGTTTGCTTGACGTCTATGTAACCTGGCAGCCAAGGAGAGTGGACTGGAATGCACATGCATGAACAATGACAACTTTACTGTACTATGTGGAGTGGATGTGGTAAACACCATTGACTGATCATGTGTACTGTGTGGCCACATTCAAAATGACTGAGCAAGTAGAGCAACAAATCTGCATCAAACTTTGCATTAAGCTTGAATATTCCTCCATGAAAACTATTGAGATGATTCAGAAGGCTTTTAGGGATAATGCAATGAATGCAGTGCAAATAAATGTTTGGCACAAATGCTTCAAAGATGGTCAAGAATCTTTTGAAAGTGATCTACGTTTTGGAACGCCTGCCATAAGCAGAACACCTGAGATTGTTGAATATGTACGGGCTGCAATCAACAAAGATCAGCAACTGACAGTGAGTGAACTACAAGAAGATGATCTGGAGATTTCAAAAACTACTGTATCGAAGATTTTGACACAAGATTTTTTCATGAAACGTGTTGTGGCAAAATTCATTCTGTGGCTTCTGCTAACAGAGCTGAAGGAACTTCGTGCTGCAGTTGCTAATGGCTTGATTCAAACAACTACCAATGACCTAGTTTTCCTTAAGAAAGTCATAACTGGAGATGAATCATGGGTCTACAGCTGTGATCCAGAAATGAAGGCCCAGTCATCCCAATGGAAGTCACCTGATTCTCCCACACCCAAAGAAGGCACCACAAAGTGGCAGCAAGATCAACACCATGTTAATTGTGGGTTTTGATTGGGAAGGTTTTGTCTCTCTCCTGTATACCCCTCCAGGCTAAACAATTAGTAAGGAGTGCTACCTCAAGGTTCTTCGTAGGTTGACAGATGCAATATTTTAACAGCCACAACTGTGGGCAACTGGTGATTGGCAGCTTCATCACAACAACATGCCTGCTCATGCTTCACATCTCGTGCAGAGTTTTTTTGTCAAAATATTCAGTCACCCAGGTGACTCAGCCCTCTACATCCCAGATTTGGTGCCCTGAGACTTCTGGCTTTTCCCCAAACTAAAATCACCTTTGAAAGAGAAGAGATTTCTGACCATCAATGAGGTTCAGGAAAATGTGATAGGGCAGCTGATGGTGATTGGGAGAATTATGTGAGGTCCCAAGGTGCCTACATTGAAGAGGACTGTGTCATTTTCCTATGTGCAATGTTTCTTGTAACTTCTTCAATAAATGTCTCTATTTTTCATATTGCATGGCTGGATATACTTTTTGGACAGACCTTGTATGGTGCTGTTTTTCCCATATCCAGCTTTAACAAGTCCAGGAGTCAGGCTGTGCTAATGTGAATAGTTCCTTTTATTATACCCAGTAATGAGCCTCTAGTGAAAATTTTGCTTTTCAAAACAGCACTCTGAGCTCTGCTAGTCTAAGAATCTTAATTTTGAAGGAAGGAATATTTATACCCAAGGTCACAACAGTGGTTCCATTAAACTGGAAAATGAAAATGCCACCTGGTCAGGTGGAGGTCCTCATGTCAGTGATTCGACATGCACAGAAGGAGCTGATTACCCTGATTATTAAGGGGAAATTGGAGATGCTAATAGTGGAGGTAAAAAGGAGTATATCTGGAATGGAGGATCTCTACTGGGCACCTCTTAATGCTTCACATCCTGTAATGAGTCAGTGAAAACTATAATAATCCAATACAGGCAATACTAGCAAGGTCATAGGTCATTCAGGAATAAAGGTTTGTTCAAGTAAAAAGGTCTGGTTCACCTAACCAGGCAAGATTCTTTTGCTAGCTGAGGTGCTTGTTGAGGGCTGCTATGGACTTAATTGTGTCCTCCAGAAAGTCATATATTAAAGCTGTAACCTCTAATGTGATAGTGTTTGGAGATGGGGCTTGTAGGGAGTAAGGAGGGTTGGATGAGTTATAAGAAGGGGGCCTTTCTAAGAGGAGAAAGAGAAAGAGAGATGACAATTGCTTGCTCTCCACTCTGAGGGCACAACAGAAGGCCGTGGTCTGCAAGCCAAAAAATGGATACTCCCTTGGGGCCAGCACCTTGATTTTTAACTCTGCAGGCTTCAAAACTGTGAGATATAAATGACTGTTGTTTAAGCCACCCAGTCTATTTTGGTATTTTATTATGGCAACTACAGCTTAGGGCAAAGAGAAAATATGATCCATTGGGTATGAAGGTAGATGCAAATGCCACCTTGGACTATATACTAGTTACAGAAGGAAAGGTCTTGCTGTAGTTATATAAAATTGAAAAAAAATATGTGCATGTATGTATTCAATGCAAAAAAGAAATATTCATAGGCTAGGTACACAGTCATTTTTTCTGTAATTAGTTGTATGGGCAGTCCAAGCTGTTATGTGTGTACATGCATGCACACACAAGCACATGTGTAGCACACATGCACACACGTGCAGGTCATATATACAATGCATCTTGCAGATATTGTGCATTTATATATCATGTATATTATGCATATATGTGTGTTCAGAGCACTCACAGTATGTGTATATATGTAGGCATATAAGTACATATGCAGGCATACACACAGTTGTCTTCCTTCACTCATTCCCTCATTTATAAGGTGATTAACTTATTTCTCATTATTTAAGTTACAAACTACCGAAGACTGAGCATGGCTCAGCTGGAAAAGGATCGTATGTTATTCAAAGATAGATAAAGTGACATATATCTTTTTTGGGGGAGACATTTATGTGAGATAGTGGCATGATTATACTATATCACTTTACTCAGAAAAAATTATATAAGTAACAAAGTGAAACATAAGTGCAAAGTTTTCAAGGGTAAACAATGGTGGTGTTAAAAGGTAGAAATCTGTAAGCTGGAACTACATTTCCTAGAATTCCTGGCATAGATAAAATGTAGAGGATGTTGAAGGAGAAAATCATGTGAGATTGGGAAAGAAGAAATGAAGTGGCAGCGATTACTCTCTGAAAAGAACTGGGGTGAGATGAGGGCAGAGACAAGTTGGGGGTGCTGGTGAGTCCCAGACTGTCTTGGTTTCTGCCACATCATGTGCAACTCTTCTTTCCAGCTGCTGACAGGGCTGACCTAGAGGCTAACAGCAGAAGGAGCATCAATAGCCTTCCGCAAGTTCCTCCACCACCTTCCCCGCGGTTCCCCTCCGGCAGGTCAGCAGGCCCAGCAGCCTGCAGCTCACATGCATCTGTGCGCCAGAGCCGCAGGAGTGGGGGTTAGTGGCCATCCTCTGCCTCTCCAAGTGCCACTTCCAGATTTCACCTCCTAGCATAGTGCTATCAGTACTCTTCTTTCCAAGGTGCGCATAGTAAATCTGCTTCTTGATCAAATACTGACTGACATAGAAAGTTACATATATAAGCTACAGCAAAGATAAGTTTCATAATATAGCAGTATTGACAAAAGACAAAGAGGATGAGAAACAAAATCGTTCTAAAATCTCAACATTCTTTAACATTTTTGGCTTTGATTTTTTTATGATCATGTTTATTCAAACTAAATTAGAAATTAAAGTGTATAAGTGTCATTATATATATTGCTCATAGAATAAGCCTGAGGGAAAATTTTTCCACATCAAAACAAACAAAAAAATGTGTGGGTCACATAACTCCAATGCAATTCAAAAAGGTCAGGAAGATATACCAAAATGTATAAGCCAAACATCTGTAAGTTAATAATAAGAAAAATTACTTTTATCTAAAAGAAAATAAAATCTGTTTATAAAATATTTATAATAAATATAATAGGATCATTACTCAAAAGCTAACTTATATAATCAGAGATATTATTAGCAATAAATCCAAAGCTCAAATAGTTTCATAAATAATAATGGACAAAGTAGAGCTAAACTAAGCATTCAATTATATACATTTTTAAATGATCCACAGAAAATAATTTATGAAAGGATTTTATAAATGTTAGAGGATGAATTGAAAAATTATTACCAAAAAATATAAAATTAGAAAATTCAAGAAGTAGTTGTTTCAGAAAAAAAGAAAATAACACTTCTTGAGCCCTAGTCTAATAAATAAAATAGTAAACACAGATATTTGTACACAAATACATACTATTTTATATGAGTGAAGGATTATAATAAACTCAAAGGGAATTTAAAATATAAATAATGATGTATTTGAAATCAGTAATAAAATGTATTTTTCCTTAGGAAGATAGTAATTATGAAATTCATTCAAAAATGTAGAAGAAAATTCAACAGACAAATAATCATTAATAGAAATGAAAAATGCTGTTGACAATTTGCCTCTTAATAAGATGACTGGCTTTTTAAAATATACTTACATATGCTTTTTAACTTCTAAAAGGTAAAATAAATTAACGCCATTTAAATTATGCTTTAGAACAGAACATAAAGTATTCTGAAAAAAAAAAAAAAACATGGTTGTTATTTACCACAGGAAAGGTAATTTTAAAAACACACAAATAAATGTAGAATTATAAATGTGAAAATTTCTAGCACATGTTATGAGTGAATAAAACAAGGAACTAGACTTAATCTAGAGGTCAAGAAAAAATTCCCCAAGGAAGTAAGTTCTAAATGTTGTTAATGTTGCTAAAGAAACAATATATGAAAAGTTCCCACGTGGGGAAAGAAGAATTAAAAAAAGTCTACTGAGGTAGGTGGTGTTGAAGAATTTGGCATTTGACGATTAACTGAAGGAGTCTGAGCAGAAAATATTATAATCATAGTTGCCTTTGAAAAAGAGCACTCCACTGGTAGGAAGTGAAATTTAAGCTAAATTTTGATGAATGAGTAATGGTTAAATCATAAAGCGTGAGAGATATGTGAGCAGAGAGAAGAGAGTATTATAAAGAAAAGATATCATGTGTAAGACCCTGCACCAGGAAATGCTTAGAGTTCTACAACAGCTGCAAAAAGGTTATTAATCTAGTGCTTGTTGTAAGGGGATTACATGAAATGAGGCTAGAGAGTTAAAAAGAGGTACAGAGAGGCCATAAAATGAAGTCCATGGCTAGCGTTTTCCACTTTAAGAAAAATGATGCAGTAGTTAATTTGAGATCGGTGTATGCATGATATTGCAATATTCTAGGTGAGAAATACTAGTGCCCCAACTATCATGATGTTAACAGTGAAGATTGAGATTAAGTGGACAGATGTGGGAACTAAGAAGAAGAATCAGTAAGACTTATTGACTTATTAAATTCGAATGGGTAAGGAAATAGAAGGTTAGCATGAATTATCTCTGTGTTTCTGACTTGAGAAACTGAATGCATATATTAAGAAAAGTGAAAGAGAAAGTAGGTTTCAGAACAAAGATCATGAGTTCAATCGAGGTTATGTTGATTTTGGGTGTCCCTGTTAAAGAAATATTGATTGGATATGGAATAAGGGGTTCTTACTTTATTAATGTTCAGAAAAATTCTGCTGAACATCTTTACGTTAAGTTCAAAAGAGAGGTAACATAATGATTAAAAACCTCGAACAAAACCCTGGTCTGTGTGGCTCAGTTGGTTGGAGCATCTGTCCCATAACTGAAAGATTGCAGGTTCAATTCTCAGTCAGGGCACATTCCTAGTTTGTGGGTTGGGTCCCTAGTCTGGGTACATAAGATCCCCAGGTCACATATGGGAGGCAACCAATAGATCCTTCTCTCTTGCATGAATGTTTCTCTGTCTCTATTTCTCTTTCTCTAAAAGCAATGAAAAAAAAAATGTTCTTGGGTGAGGATTAAAAAAAAAAAGACTCAAACATATGTCTCAACTAGAGAAGAAAAGGCCTCTGAAAGAAAAGGCCTCTGAAGAAAAAGGCATACACAAAATAGTATGTATTTTAATAGAGGTTATGCGGGTCAAACTTAAGGGATTGTTGCTTTATTTGGCAAAAGACAACCAGGGCCTTAAATGTAACATTTCTTCCTCCAATCTGATCAGTATGCTTTAGATTAGAAGTTGTGGAGATGAGAATAAATTGGAATATGTTAGCACTACGATCCTCTCAAGCTAATCTGGCACCTACAAAATAGATGATCTGTTCAAATTTCAAAACCTAAACTATAATTATGTCTTCATACAAACATATTTTATTAGATTAATTAATATTCTAGAATAACAGGAAAAAGCAAAGCAAAAGAAGTTCTGTATTTAGGTAAAATAAATGGAAGAAACCACATTAAATCTGAAAGATTTTCTCCATATCTAAAATCTAAAAAGTATATAGTCTGTTGTTCTGACATAAAGCTTATGACTATGAAAAGCTAACCCAGATAATTTCCTTTGATTTACATTAGTTTCATGATAAAACAATACTCACTTCTTTTTATGGAACATACATAATCCTCTTGTGACATGAACCAAACACTGAACATTAAGCACAACCTTGAAACTTTGCAAATTTAAAGGGAGATATTGGAAATTTTGAGAAAAAAAAATATACTGAAGGAAGGAAGGAAGGAAGGAAGGAAGGAAGGAAGGAAGGAAGGAAGGAAGGAAGGGTTATGTTTTGTTCCACTGCAAAAGTAAAGTAGTAGAACTAGCTCTTAAACTTAGAAAATCATAAGCAATAAAATTTGCAGATATTGTATTTTGCCATGTACAATGCACACTTTTTTGCCCAAATTTTTGAGGGAAAAATAGGGATGTGCATTATACATGGGCATAATGATGAAATACCATAAGTGTAATAATCCCATGTGTAATGTGCACAAAACCATGGGTGTGCATTATACATGGCAAAATACAGTATCTCTCCAAGCTAAGTAATTAAGAAAATTCTTGGGGACTACCAATCTTTCTATACAGGGCAGGTTGGTCGGAATCAAAGTACATGCCACATTCCTGCACAACCCCGAGTATCAGAAGTCCCCTTTGCATTTGTAAGAACTGAGGAGGATCCATATTAGGTGGCCGAGTTAAGAGTTAGGACATAGTGATAAGAGGTAAGAAGTACTGCACAAGGATTAATAAATTTGTGTCATCGTCTCATTTGTAAAATGGAATGATATAATAATTCAGCCCTCACAATGTTGAAGACCAAAAAGAAATAGTAAAGATCTTTGAATAGGACTTTACTTAAGTTCCCCTAAAACAGCATGCTTTGTATGACACAAGAAGAACCTATTATCAAGTGACCTGTGATCTGTTCATTGAGAAGGATAGAGATGAACACCAGGTGGAGAAAGACCCTAGAATAAGCACAGCCAGGACTGAGGAGTAAACTAAGATCTTCCAACTTGCACTACTGTGTTACGCCTTCATCAAAAGAACTTCCCAATCCACCTTCAGAGTTTAATGTGCAATGATGTTCAGGACTGAAAAAGGTCCAACTTCTGATAACCCTGGGGATCAAAGGGAAGACTTTGTCCATACCCCTGGATTATTTGGCAGAAGGAATTACAGGCTAGATAAAAACTTCTTGAGTCTATGAGACCATCACATAGATTTCTCTTATATGGGACAGAAAGGAGAGTCTGTGATCCAGATACACCTTCAGGTTGTCTCAATGCCCTCTTTGTTACATTCTTTCTCTGCTAAAATACTACTCCTACTTTCTACTACAGATCAAAAACTATCAGCTTCTCATAGTTTTTAAGTTATGAAGAGTCTTCAAACATAGGCAAAGTAGGGCAGCTTGGAATATAGAGTCAAAAATTCTAGATTTTGTTTTGTCTGTCACATATTACTTGAGCAATATCAATAGAGCTAAAAACTGATAGTCAATTTCATCATCTGAAAAACAGGAATAATTAGGCTCCTGGGATTTCTGAGGGATTCGATTTTGTGATGCAGGCAAATATGAATCTCAATACCTGGTTCATAGGAGGATTGTCTTTCCTGGTCTATTTAGATCCCTATTGATTTATTTTGTTACTGCTGACTTTCTATAGTGCCTTCAGTTTTCACAACAGAATTTGTCTCTATAAATCTCTAAGTAGGTTCTATAAATATCATGATGCAGGGCTTCCTATGTGCATTCATTATCTTCCCAACTACAATATAAGTTATTTTATGCTAAGGACTCTGTTTTATATTCTGTTTATCCTTCAGGCCATTTAATTCAAATCTATTTTTATTGTTCAATTAATGCTTTTCCATTGTCTGTAAAAATACCCTATATATGAAGGGTAGCCCTTTTGTACCTGACTAATGAGATCATAATAAGAGAAAAATACAAAGGATTAAATATTGGCTTTCTGAATCATGTCCACAATCAAAAAGTGCTAAAATAATTGCTTTCTTCTGTAAATTAACAATAGATTTGGGTGGAAAAGATGAATAGTATAGTTTAATATGCAATGTCACCCTCAAATAGCATTTGCATATGTGGCCAGCAATAGATATACAATCATTTCTAAGAATCAGAAACAGTTGTTCTATCTTATCTCTTATCATTTTCAACTTATATTCTCTATTCCATTCCACTCTCCATTTGGTTTCCTCAATTCCCAAGTATCTGGTTATACCCTTTTCATAGTCTGGAATGTGGTCCCTCTCTTTCATTACCCTTTCCTAGATTTAGGTCAGTACACTTGCCTTCATGAAACCTTTCACCACTACTTTAGCTTCTATATTCTTTCTAGAAACTACAGCCATGCACTGCTTAACCATGGTGATAGTTCTGAGAAATGCATCTTTAGGTGATTTTGTCCTTGCATGAACATGACAGAGTGTGCCCTTACACTAATGCACACAGTATAGGTTACCACACACCTATACCATATGGTATGACCTATTGCTCTGTAGGGAACGAAGAATAATTTTTTTCTTTATACTTTTGGTTTCTTGCCGGAGACATCCCTGTAATAAAAGATAGATTAAAGGGAGAAAAAAACAATAAAAGTTTAATAACATGGGAGAGATCCAGAAAAACTAAGCAAGTTGAAAGAATAGCTGAAGCCACCGTTAAACACCATCTTCAGCTACAAACAAAGATGATGTTAGTGATGAGGTAAGTCAGTTATGGCAGGTTACCAGGAAAAGCAAATAAAGGAGGGTAAATTTCTTACACAGATATAAGTCCTAGTTTTCTTCATTGATAAGAGTTTCTAGAGATAAGGTCATCTCCCTCTTCCTGGTATGGGAAAGGAGATAACCTTAAAAGTTGGAGATTCTCCTTAAATATGTAAAATGTCTCTTACACAGGGCAACTTCTTGGTTTTTGATCTTCTACCGTATCTGGTATTTCTTAAAATTTAACAGCCTAAAATAACCCTTATGCCAAACAGATATCCTTTGGTGTGACAAATTCTGTTTCCCTCCAGCTCCTATGCTACAAACCTGAACAGCATGCTACTGTAATGAATACTATGGACAGTTGTAATACAACGTATTTGTGCAATGCCTTGTGCTATGACATAATGACAGCTTGACTAGGTAATATAAAATTTTCATTTCCATTATAACCTCATGGGGTCACTTTCGTACATGTAGTCCATCCTTGAACCAAACATCACAATGTGGTGCATGACTGTATGTTGATCTGTATGAAGTGGAACACTGCTCAGAAAGTGGTTGTTTGAAATATTGTTTTCATTATACCAATTTTATTTGACAAACTTTACTGACTACTCAGGGCATTAAAACAATTTTGTTCAAACAAAAAAGGTAAAATATAATGTTGTAAAATATAATATCTGTAAAAAATACAACAGTACAGAAATTAGAGACAGACCTTCCTTAGAGTGCAATAACTATCATAAAGTATAAATTAGTTATGCATTATGGGAAATATGCTTAATCAGATGAGGAAAGTCACAGTGACTCTGATTAAAAATGGGTGAGAGAGTCTTATACTTTCAAAGACAAATGACAAACAAATAAACCAAACAATTTCTTGGTCACCAGCAATAGTATGGTGGTTACTGGAGGGGAATGGGATTGGAGGGAAGATGAAGAGGATAAAAGGGTTCAAGTATATGATGACAGAAGGAGACTAGACTTCAGGTGGTGAGCACACAATGAAATATGTAGATGATGTATTATAGAATTGCGTATCTGAACTTATGTAATGTTATTAACCAATGTTACCCCAATAAATTTAATTAAAAAAAACAAGTGTGGAGAAAAGGGAACCTTAGTGCACTGTTGGTGGGATTGCACACTGGTGCAACCACTGTGGAAAACAGTATGGAATTTCCTCAGAAAACTAAAAATGGAACTGCCTTTTGAACCAGCAATTCCACTGCTAGGATTATATCCCAAGAACCCTGAAACACCAATACAAAAAAACCTATGCACCCCAATGTTCATAGCAGCACCATTTACAATAGCCAAGTGCTGGAAGCAACCCAAGTGCCCATCAGTAAATGAATGGACCAAAAAACTATGGTACATTTACACCATGGAATTCTACACAGAAGAAAGAAAGAAGGAACTCCTACCCTTTGTGACAGCATGGATGGACTGGCCTCTAAGAGCATTATGCTAAGTGAAATAAGCCAGGCCATGAAAAACATATACCATATGATCTCACCATTAACAGGAACCTAATCAACAAAATGAACAAGCAAGCAAAGTATAGCTAAAGACATTTAAATTAAGAATAGGCTGACAGTGATTAGAAGGGAGAGGGGAGGGAATAATGGGGGGAAAGGGTGAAGGGTTTACAGGAACAATTATAAAGGACTTATGGACAACAACAAGGAGGGGGTGGGAATGGAGGAGGAAGGTAGAGAGAACTTGGGTGGTGAGGATGGGCAGGGGGAAAAGGCAGAAAACTGTACTTGGACAACGAAAAACAAAAGCAAAAGAAAACAAAAACTGAGCTCACAGACACAGAAAACAAATTGGATTGATGGTTGCCAAAGGCATGGGTGGGAGGTGGACAAAATGGGTAAAAATGTTCAAAAGATACAAATTTTCTTTCTTTTTTTAATCTTTCTTTCTTTCTTTCAAACCATTTTATTTATTTATTATTTATCTTTAGAGGGGAAGGGAAGGAGAGAGGGAGAGAGGGAGAGAAATATCAATGTGTGATTGCCTCTCATGCGTCCCTTGCCGGGAACTGGCCTGCAACCCAGGCATGTGCCATGATTGGGAATAGAACCATGATCCTTTGGTCCACAGGCCCACGCTCAATCCACTGAGCTACACCAGCCAGGGCACAAATTTTCAAGTATTAAAAAAAAAAAACCCATGAGGATGTAATGTGACTATTATGGTGACTATTGCTCATAATACTGCCAAAAAGACAAGTGACAATATATTAAATTGAGAAAAATAGGGAAGATAATTCCAGGAAAAGGAAACGTGAAGATCACTACATAGGGTATGAAAATGAATGGCTTATTGAGAAACAATGAATGAAGAGTAGTAACCAGGTTTACCATCCTGCTGTGTCCCTCATTAATAGGTTGAATAAATTTTGATATATACCCACTTATAAAAATAACACTTCAATAGTTTTGATGGTCTCTCTAAGAGGTCCAAGACTTACCTTCTGGGACCAATTATACTATGTTGCTTGAGAAGTTTGACTCATTGGTTGCTCTAGCCCAAGCACATTTATTTTTGGTTCTTGAAGTGAATCCCAATGGCAACAGAAATTTCCTTTTGTTGAATCTTCTTTTCCTATCCCACTCCATTTTACTTTTTTTTTTTTTTAACTTTATTGCTTGTTCTTAGGCAACTGTGCTGGTTCATCTATATTTTGATTAACTTGTGGGTTGGGCTATTTCCCATACTACAGCCAGGCTCAAGGACTAATATGTCCAATACCGAAACACCAATCTGACTGTATATTGGACAGAGTAGTCTCTGTGTACTTCGAGTCTGATTTATACATGGATGACACATTATTCTCCATTGGTACTGGCACTGTCAGAAAATTGGGCTTGATGATATAACCCCTTGGTTATCTCTTTCAGGATGATTGAATCTAGCCTCAGTTAAAGAACAGAGGACAACAAATACAATTTGATATTCTTTTTCTTTGCATGTCTTTCTGAAAGTGTAAATTATTTAAAAAATACTTTGTGCCTGCTGGAAAGGAGAATAGATCTTTTTGGATTTTGCCTGGTTAATTTCTACATGTATTTATGTCTACTTTTGACATAGGGCTTCAGTAATAGAAATAAAGCTGCAAGTCTTCATTTGTCTGAATGTATGTAATGAGAAGAATATATATCATTGCCTGAGCATAAAATATTTTCATACTTCCAGAGGATATTAAAAAATCAGAAATAAATTTCTTAAAATAAAACAGCTATTCTGATTATATTATAGAAACTAATATTCTTATAATTCCTAGAAAATAGAAAAATTAAAAATTGTAATAATTTTAATGTGCTAGTCTTATTAGAAAATAAAATACTCTCACAGAAATTCTTAATTAAGAAGCATTTTATGTAATAATCCAAATTACTTTAGTGAAGTAAAGTCTGTCACAGATAACATTGTCTTGATAATTCTATTTTAAAATTAGATATATATTCCTTTTCTTATGCCATTGTGAAATATTATAATATAAGTTCACATATATTTGTGGCCAGTACAAATTTGATTTTTATTTCTGTTAATTGACAAGTTGGTTTGGAGTACTTAGTTAGCTTATAATAAAGCATCCTTCTATATAATCTGCTCCAGCTAGTAGTTATTCCATATTCATAGAATATTTTTCTCCTTTGTGCTGATTTTGTCATGTTTCGATTAGTAAGACTATTAAAGACAAAACCACACATTCCAAACGGTGTCACTTATCCTAAAGGCACATGATCCTGTAACAGGGTTCAGCCAAGAGGGGGGCCCCAAAAAGGGAGTTGGAATGGGGCCCAGAACTCAGGGTGTCCAGGAAATATTAGAAAGACATATAAGATGTCCTCACCCCTTTCCCCTCAGGTGTGAGTTGGGGGAAGGGACAAATGGAGCAGGGCCATTGAGTTGTTTTGCATAGCAACAGTTTTGCAGATAACCTCCAGAATGGTCATTTAACATATCTATAACCTTTAACTGGTTTCATAGATATGTTAAAC